>JAKFQP010000123.1:2062388-2095376 GCA_023375905.1 Nycticorax nycticorax
TCGGTTTCACCCCCAGCAATGGGGTGACACCCCCAGGCTCCTCTCTAGTGAGCCTGGTTATATCCCCTCCCCCCTTCAGACCTAGTTTAAAACCCTCTCAACAAGCCCTGCCAGTTCATGAGCGAGGATCCTTTTCCCCCTCTGAGAGAGCTGGGCACCGTCTGTTGTCAACAGGCCCGGTGCCGTGAAAACCTCCCCATGATCAAAGAACCCCAAATGCCTCCGATGGCACCAGCCTTTGAGCCACGCGTTAACCAGCCTGGTTTCCCTGTTCCTTTCCGTGTTCCTCCCTGCCACTAACGGGATCGAGGAGAACACTACCTTTGCTCCTGATCCTTCAACCATTTTTCCTAGTGCCCTGAAGCCCCTTTTGATCGATTTGGGGCTTCTCTCTGGCATCTCATCGCTGCCTGCCTATACAATCAATAGCGGACAGCAATCAGAGGGCCGTACCAGACCAGGGAGTCTCTTCGCAATGTCCCTAACCTGGGCCCAGGGAGGCAGCAGACTTCCCTGTGGGATGGGTCTGGGCGGCATACCGGGCCCCCCGTTCCCTTCAGAAGGGAATCGCCCACAACAATTATCCTTCTTTTTTTCTTTGTACAGTCAGTCTTGATAGGTAGGGGTGACCTACTCTCCCTAGCCAACCCCCTGGATGGACCTTCATTCCCATCCTCATTTGCCTGGCCCTCGAGTTCCACAGCCCCATATCTGTTAGGCAAGGGCAGCTGGGAAGGTGAGGGAGCCCAGGAGGGGATTCTCCTCCTGTCCTGAGCAGAGACCTTTTTCAATTCCCCACCATCTCTTGGGTCCCTAACTTCTACTCACTGGCAAGAGGACAGGGGATCCTCTGCTTCCTGTGGAGCCTCCATCTGCTGCCTTGGCCTGAGGGACGGCCAGGTGCGGCTCCACCAGTCTATCTCCGTCTCGCATTCTCTAATGCTCCTTAATCTTTCCACCTCCTCTTTCAGCTCTGCTACCAGGCAGAGCAGATCATCCACCTGCTCACACCTGAGACAACCGCTGTCCTTACCATTCTCTGGTACAGGTGACAGGCTGAGGCACTCCCTGCAGCCAGCAACCTAGACAGCCGCATTTTTCTGTTTAGGTGGGGACTCCGTCTGGGTCACCACTTTCTTTCTGGCAACAGCTTTCAGACAAGTGGAAACCATTGCTTGCTCCTCTTTTGGGGTGTCTATGGGTGCTAATCGAGTGACCCTCCGAGCCAGGATGGGAGAACGCGCCCTGCCCACGTGAACTTTTTTTGCAGACTTCCAAAGAGGAAAGGCAGCTATAAACAATAAAGGTGGCATTTCAGAGAAGCTGAAAGATTCCTCAGTAACAATATTCACCACAAAGGATGTTAAGAAGATATTTACCCTTCGGCACTTCTTTCAGTCAATAAAGATGAGACATCATCAAAGACTGAAAAGTCTAGAACATATGTGATCCAAGTTCAGTCCTTAACTGTTTAACTGATATGTCATCCAGTCTATACTACCAAACATAGATGTGTGTAATTCTCTACTTAAATGTGTGTAATTGTCTACTTACAGGAGCACTTCCCTCAGAGCAAAGCACAGGATGAAAAAGACAAGCAAGACTGCAGCCCTTTAAGCTACAACAACAGGAAAATATTTTATCACCTCCTTCAAGGCAGGGTATATTGAAAGATTTTAAACTTTGTTCAATACAAGTGATAGGCTAAGAAGTGAGATAAGATAAAGTCCTGTGTATACAGCAAGAAGCAGACACAAGGACAGTGGATACACATCCAATAAACTACCGTGCCTCTATTAATACAACACTGTACCCCTACACCTGTTTTGCCTCCTGTTACAATGCTAGGTCAGTCAACACTGTATAAGAGGTCCTTGCACGATAGTGCACAGTAGAGGCACATTTAAGTCTTTCTTGCTTTCAGGGTATAGACAAGTCTCTCAACTCATCAGGGCCAAGTAGTAGTGTCTCTCTACCTCTGTAAGCTGGTAGCCATGGGCCTCCACCAGGAGAAGAGCAATCAAGTGTTGCACCATGGGCAAAATTTTAACCATAGCAGTCAAAGATTTGGAGGACCCAAAAAAAACCTCAGCATAAAACAAAGGCCTTGAGTTTTCAGCAGTTCCTTTGTCATTTCAGTGCAAATAATAACAGTTTCCTCATTTTTTCTGAAGTATCAGTTGTTCTCTTTGACATAACTAAAACCCCAGCAGGCTTTCTGGCCAGTAGACACTCTGTGCACTTCGGAAATGGCAAGATGAAAACAAGCACCAAGAACCAGGTCCTCCTTGTATAAAGCTGTGCTAAGAGACAAAGCTCCCAGCTAGAACAGATCCTTTGTGTCACTGGCTCATGGTTTCTGTCCTCAAGCCATGGTAGGATACAAAGCTTTCCACAAAATTATCTAGCTCTATCTTAATTTTTTTTTTTTTACAGAATCCAAATGGCATTTTTTTATTTGGACCAATAACTTTATTTTCCCATAGCTTTGAAGCAAATTGTAGATTTCTAGTTCTCTTACTTACATTCTCAGTGACTGAAGAGGTTTTGACATAAACCAACTAGAACTGGTTGTTGTCTATAAAAAGGCTTATACGTGACAATAAAACAAACGGCTAGAACTCAGGTATTATAGAATCATAGAATTGTTTAGGTTGGAAAAGACCCTAAAGATCATCAAGTCCAACTGTTAACCTAGCACTGCCAAGTGCACATTTAAGTCATGTCCCTAAGTGTATGTGTACACATCTCTTAAATACCTCCAGGGATGGGGACTCAACCACTTTCCTGGGCAGCCTGTTCTAATGCTTGACAACCCTTTCAGTGAAGAATTTTTTCCTAATATCCAATCTAAACCTTCCCTGGAGCAACTTGAGGCCATTTCCTCTGGTTCTGTCACTTTTTACTTGGGAGAAGAGACTGACACCCACCTTGATACAGCCTCCTGTCAGGCAGTTGTAGAGAGTGATAAGGTCTCCCCTCAGCCTCCTCTTCTCCAGACTAAGCAACCCCAGTTCCCTCAGCTGCTCCTCATAAGACTTGTGCTCCAGACACTTCACCAGCTTTGTTACCCTTCTTTGAATGTGCTCTGGCACCTCGATGTCTTTCTTGTAGTGAGGGACCCAAAACTGAACACAGTATTCGAGGTGCGGCCTCACCAGTGCTGAGTACGGGGGGACAATCACTTCCCTAGTCCTGATGGCCACACTATTCCTGATACAAGCCAGGATACTATTGGCCTTCTTGGCCATCTGGGCACACTGCTGGCTCATATTCAGCCAGCCGTCAACCAACAACCCCAGGTCCTTTTCCCCTGGGAAGTTTTCCAGCCACTTTTCCCCAAGCCTGTAGCATTGCATGGGGTTTTTGTGACCCAAGTGCAGGACCGGGCACTTGGCCTTGCTGAATCTCATACAACTGGCCTCAGCCCATTTATCCAGCCTGTCCAGATCCCTCTGTAGAGCCTTCCTACCTTCAAGCAGATCAATACTTCCACCCAGTTTAGTGTCATTTGCAAACTTGCTGAGGGTGCACTCAACCCCCTTGTCCAGGCCATTGATAAAGACATTAAACAGAACTGGCCCCAGTACTGAGCCCTGGGGAATACCACTTGTGACCAGCTACCAACCGGATTAACTCTATTCACCACAACTCTTGGGCAGCCAGTCTCTCCAGTGGAATGCTGTGGGAAACAGTGTCAAAAGCTTTACTAAAGTCCAGGTAGACTATATCCACAGCCATTTCCTCATCCATGAGGCCGGTCACCTTGTCATAGAAAGAGATCAGGTTAGTCAAACAGGATCTGCCTTTCATAAACTCATGCTGACTGGGCCAGATCACCTGGTTGTCCTGTACAAGCCACATGCATTCAGGATGATCTGCTCCATAACCTTCCCTGGCAACGAGGTCAGACTGACAGGCCCATAGTTCCCCACATCCTCCCTCTCGCCTATCATGTAGATGGACATTACATTTGCTAACCTCAGTCAGCTGGAACCTCTTTATTTAGCCAGGACTGTTGATAAATGATGGAGAGAGGCTTGGTGAGCACTCTTGCCAGCTTCCTCAGTACCTTTGGGTGGATCCCATCTGGCCCCATAGATTTGCATGTCTTCCCTAGTTGGCTCACCCACCAGTTGTGTCAGGAAGTTGTCTTCCACACGCTCCAGGAGCCTCCTAGGCTGTTTCCTCTCCGTTGCACTGTATTTCCAGCAGACACCTGGCAAGTTGAAGTCCCCCATGAGAACAAGGGCTAGCGATTGTGAAACTTCTCCCAGCTGCTTATGGAATATTTCTTCTGCCTCTTCATCCTCATTGGGTGGTCTATAACAGATTCCCACCATGATAGCTGCCTTGTTGGCCTTTCCCCTGAGTCTTACCCATAAACCCTCCACCCCTTCGTCACCATCGTCAAGCTCTAGACAGTCAAAACATTCCCTAACATAAAGGGCTACCCCACTGCCTCTCCTTCCTTGCCTATCCCTTCTGAAGAGTTTATAGCCATCCATTGCAGCACTCCAGTTGTGTGAGTCATCCCACCATGTTTCTGTGATTGCAATTGCATCACAGTTTTCCAGCTGCACAATGGCTTCCAGCTCTTCTTGGTTGTTGCCCATGCTGCATGCATTGGTGTAGATGCACTTCAGTTGGGTTATTGATCCCACCACCTTTTTGGCAGGAGAAGCTGTAATTCCTATGTGACCATTCTCAGGTGCTTTCATGGTTTCTAACACATCAATAACCATGGCGTCTTTGCTGCTACATGGATCTCCATCCCCTACCGCCACTGAGATGGCAGACCAAAGGACCTCATTAGCACACCATCCCTCAAACATTGGTGTGTCACCCCCAGGGTTATCTCTAGTGAGCCTGATTTTATCCCTCTCCCCCTTCAAATCTAGTTTAAAGCTCTTCCTGCACAAAGATTCTTTTCTCCCTTTCAGACAGGTGTAGCCCATCTGTTGCAAACAGGCCTGGTATCATGGAAATGGACCCATGATCAAAAAACCCAAGGTCTTGCCAGTGACACCAGTCTCAGAGCCAGGTATTGATCTGCTGACTCTTCCTGTTTCTTCCCTCATCATTCCCTGTGACTGGAAGGACAGATCAGAATACTGCTTGTGCTCCTGGTCCCTTAACCAGTTGTCTCAAGGCCCTGAAGTCTCTTTTGATTGTGCTCGGACTTCTTGTTGCAACTTCATCACTGCCTACATGAAAAATCAGCAATAGATTGTCATCTGCAGGTCGTACCAGGGTAGGAAGCTTACTCTTCACATCTCTAACCCAGGCCCCAGGGAGGCAGCAGAATTCTCTAAGAAGGGGTCCAGTCGGCATATTGGACCTTCTTTTGCCGTCATCTCCTATGACGATGGCCTGTCTTTTTTAATTTATGGAAGCGTTTTTGATGCAGGGCATAGGCCGACTTGGCCTCAGTGACACCACAAGCTAGATGAACCGTTGTCCTCGGCACTGTTTGGTTCCACTTGCAGAGCCTCGTATCTGTTACGCCAGGGCACCCGGGGCAGTCATGGAGAGGCGTCCACCGCACCAGGCAGGAACTTGTCACCGTTGGCCCCTATTCCTTAAATCACTGTGCTCAGCCAGGCAGAGGGAGGGTAGGGAATCCTCCATACCACGTCTCCTGCCTGCCTGTTGGGCCTGTCCCGGGGAAGGCGGGGTGCGGTTCCCCCCCTGAAACCCCTCAACCTCCTCATCTCTTCCTGGAGCTCTGTCACTGGGTGGAGGAGTCCCCCTCTTTCCTACAGGCGACCTCGCTGCTGCCGGCCCGTGCTGGCCTAAGAGCGGGGCACAGCCTGCAGCCTGGCACCTGGCTGGCAGCATGTTCCCGCTGGAGCTCTGTCTGGGAAGCTGTGTCAGCCATGGCGGTTTGCAGAGCTTAGAGAGGCCACGGCTTTCTGCCAGGTGGGTACCAATGCTCCCTGGTTGAGCTGGCTTGAGCTTCAGTGTCCTTTCTGCATGCCCTGCCGTGCAAACTGCCGCGCCATGTCCTTGCTGACGCAGCACGCCCCATGTGCCCACCCTGGTCACTTAGAGCTCCCAAAGGGCTTCTGTTATAGGTGCAGGGGCTTGGCTGCCATTGCTCCTGGCCCCACCCAGGTCTCATCAGCCGCTGTTGCACGAACTGCAGGCTCCTGGCAGCTCTCTCAGCTCCCCTGGGTTCCCCTTGGGGTTTGGGAAACCCGCTGTGCATTGCACTGGAGTGCTCTGCTGCCGGTTGTGCCAGCACCGGAGCTGCTTGCCTCGGTGACTGAGTGCTAGTTTTAGTTACTTCGCATTCAAATCTCCTGCCATTGCTCCTGACCCCGCCCAGGTCTTGTGAATGATTTCTGAAACCTGAATAAATGAACTCTGAAAGTAATGATTAGAAGCACAAACCATTAAAAAGCCTCCTCAGAGCTGAAATTCACG
Source organism: Nycticorax nycticorax (assembly GCA_023375905.1). NCBI lineage: Eukaryota > Metazoa > Chordata > Aves > Pelecaniformes > Ardeidae > Nycticorax > Nycticorax nycticorax. The sequence continues at coordinate 2,068,818 of JAKFQP010000123.1, forward strand.
GAAATTTTGAGTATTTCTATGTTACATAAATAATGTTTATTAGAGCACAACTGTACACCGGCAAGCAGTGGATGTCAGGAAGAGAGGAAGATGGACTAGAGGTAGCTTTATTTCTGACTGTCAGTTCTGGAATACATTAAATACACTTCTGTTAATTACATAGACGAAAGTAATTAGGAAACTCTTCAATACAAATTTAAGTCCTGAGCTCCATACAGAAAAAAGACTGGTTAGGGATACCTTTTAGTAGGAAACAAAAATTATTTTTGAACCATAGGAAAGTACAATCTTTTCTAACTCATATGATAAATATGTCCTATGAAATCAAACCATGACTGAGATTTGGAAGAAGTCAAACCCATCAGAAGAACCAGAGTCAGCCCTTTGTACAAGTAGTGAGAAGTAGCACAGAAAGTCACCAGGTCCATACAGAAGCTTCAAAAAGGGTGGACTCTGCTTCAAAGATACGGCTTAGAAAATAAAATGCTATATTACAAGAAAAGACATTTGAAAAAGAAAGGCATGTGGAAATTAGGATCAAAGTAAAAAAGAACACGAACATGATAAAACTGTTTTATCACAGGGAAGTGATAAACATAGGCCAAGGTAAGCCTGGAGATTGGAAATGACATTCAAGAAATGCAATAGATTACATCACTTAGCAAAAATTTGCAAGCTGCAGAGATACATTTAATTTGAAAAAAAGAATGACAATAACCCAGCTAGCTCTGATAAAATTCTCATATGAATAAAAGATAGCACACAGATCTGCATGCTCCACATGAAAAAAGCAGGACATTTATTCATTTCAAAGGCAGGAATGATACCAAAGGTAGGGTGTTGCCAAAACCAGCAGTCTTAACACAAAAAGGAAAGTCACAAACATTAGTAGGTAACTGGATAAAATTCCTCCCTCAGGAGATACATGAACTAAAAACATCTGGGCAAATAACAAATTAGCAAAGAAATGATTTGTCAAAGTGCCAGAGGAAAAAAGTACTCAGTATTGGATCAAAAGTGTGTCAGACCCATGAACTCACAGAAAAGCTTTTACTCGTAAGCAGGGCAAGAGAAAAACATGCCGGTAGCAGGTGCAACTAACAGAAATGGTTACCGAAAATGCCAGAGTCTAACTGTTCCACAGTTTTTCCTTAAGAAAACTCCTCCCCAAGGTACTGAATGACAGAACACCCATAAAGGCATATTTGGTCTCAGCCTAAGAAAGTGTTTTTGCTAGTCATTGGTTGTGGGGAGGAGAGAGAGAGGGAGGAGACACAACTTTTACCTATTTATATAATTCCTTCAGATGCATTTATGTTTAAACTCTACAGTTCCCACTGGGAAAGAAAATCTGGAGGACATAGCTGACACTAAGCATATTTTTTGTGTCTTCGAATGATTAGCTAAATTCCCTTTGGTAAGGAACATTCTTGTTCTTTCAGGCAGATCATGGCTCCAGATCATGGCCTGCACATGCCACTCAGACTGTATTCAACAGATGATTTGCCTTACCCATGCATGACAAAAGAAATAAAAGAATATTTCCATGGCATTGGAAGTACAGGATTTGCATTTTTATGAAAAGCACAATAAAAAAAGAGCATGATGTAGACTTGTACGCAGACTGATATGGCCATTCACATGACCCAAATTCAGTCTAAGTTTAAACCCACAGCTCTGAACTACCAGGAGAATACCTCAACTATCAAGCTGACTGTTCCTCAGAGAAAGGAAGTGGTCCAATAGTCACTATGTACTGAGCAACGAAGAATAGAGTAGTTTTGTAGACTACTTAATTACTGCTCTCACTAGAAGAGGTAAATCTCAGGTTCTTTTTCTCCAGCAGTGAATGTTTCCACATTTGGACGAGTAATAAACAATTGTGTAGAGGGGAGCATCGCATTACACCACATCACAACCCTTCCTTCTGCTCTTCTCCCTTCTCTGAAGAGATCCAGAAGTAAACAGGGAAAATGAACCTTTAGGGAGCCTGATTCTGTCCTGGAATCACATGTGACATGAGAACATCATAAATTGTGCTAAGGACTCACAGAAAATGCAGATGAAAGGACATCTGTATGATCTGTTGAAACGTGAGCAGACATACTTCATGTGGCTCTGACCATGCCAAGATGATCTTTACAGTTAAACTGCTCACTTAGGGCAGGCACCTGAAGAATGAACATTCACTGTCAAGTTCCTCAGTCACAGTTTTAGACATTGGTATGAACAGAGTACATGGCCCAGTGACTCTTGTGGGCAACTGGTAGACTAAGGGAAATTTCAGGTCTACTCCTCTAGTCTATTCAGTAGGTGGTAATATTCTTCTTGTCCTAAAATGTTAGGTGCCTTCTACATGCACCCCAGCATCCAATTTAGTAACGAACACAAATAAATGCAAAAAAGTTCTGTACATATGGGAGATCTGAAAAACAAAGGTATTCAACTTTCAAGCGTCTCTCTTAAATGCCACTGTGACAGTTTCATCTAAGTATCTCATCAGACAGCTAAAATGAGAACAGATGAGGAAATAATTTTGAATCATTGCTGTCCTCTACATAATATGTGCTAAATGCAGATCCACAGAACAAGAGATATTGGTGTTAGACTTCTCATCTTCTCTTCCCTCTTTTCGTATTTTTGTAGGCAGGCATCAAAAGAGTGCTAAAAACATCCTTTGATGTGGACACGTGGTGATGTTGACAGACTCACAAACAAAATGAGAGGAAAATTTTTGTTTGTGCAGCATGGAACTGGTCTAGGAAAAGGAGGAAGTTGGCTTAACTGTATCCACCATTCAGGAAAGAACCAACTGGAATGAAATCCAAGTATGTCTTTCTACCCGAGGGGAAACTATCTTATAGATAGGAAGGATAATCTCATTCTATGGTTAACTCTTTACTCTTCTATATCCACAGCAGTCTTTGTAAACCATGTATAAAGTCCTTGTTCTGGTGACCAGTACCACATAACTTCTAATAGACACTGAAAAGCAAAATGAACGTAAGCCTCTCAGAAAAAAAAAAAAAAAAAAAAAAAAAAAAAAAAAAAAAAAAAAAAAAAAACAAAAAAAAAAAAAAAAAAAAAAAAAAAAAAAAATCAGTTTTTCTCATCTCTTGTCACTGCATCCTACTGCAAAACATTAAATTAATGACGTCACCCAGTTTAGGATTTTTTCCAGCTAGAGAGTTTTTGAATGTCCACAAAAGATTATGAATTTATCAGCTACATTTCCTTCAGCCTCCTTTAATACTAAAAGGAACAATCAAACATTGAGAGGGGGAAAAAACATCTCTGCTCATGGCAAAACAATGTTATTTGGTAATTAAGATTCTGCTAAAGCAAGGCTGCAATTTCCCTCAATTCCCTCAGCAGAAACCTTTGCAGGTCTCTCATGCTCAGTGACACTGTATTGTACATAACCCATGTTCCTTATACACCAAATAATCAGATGTCCCTTTCATCATTAAGGAAAAGAAGCAAATTAATCTAACACAGATATTTCTAATAATTTACATAAAAAATTGTGATAAGCTGTTTGTTAAAATAAATAATGTAAAAAACGTCTAAAAAAAGCAGACAGTTTCTTTAAGGAAGGTGCAGGCTCAGTGTAGAGTTACAAACACATTGAGTGAATATTCACAGATGGATGGCAGACAAAGAAATGAGGCATAGACCCTTTTGACTCGCAGACATGCAACATTCATTTTGTTTAAAATAAATACTCCTCCATGCTGTGTGTCAGTATTTTTTTTTACCTTATTGTCTATTTCTGATGATTCAACAGAACTAGAATTTAGCCTGCAACAAGCCTGTCTAAGGCAGAACAGAACAGTAAGTACCAGCAAATCTGGTGGTGCAAATATTTTTAAGAAAACAGTCCAGAACAGGTTCAACCTTGATAAATCTTTCTGGTGAAACAGAGATGTCCCAACAGCTGTAATGCCTTTGGCCACTCCCTGACAAATGCCAAGTCTACCCAGTCTAACAGCAGGAGGTTCAAGAGCAGTATCTTTAATTTGCTAGGCATGGGGAACAACGCTCTCTGTATTTTATTTTTATGAAAAAGGGATACCAAATCTGTAGAAAAAGATCAGTGGTACCAAAGTGGGGATTTTTAAAATTTTTTTTTTTTTTTTTGTTTTCTTATTTACTGTTATCCTTTAACTACTCGTTATGTTTCCAGAATTGGAAATGTAAGGAGAAAAAGAAAGAAAGGAAAGAGTGCCTGCTATGCCTTCTGCTTTCAGGAAAGGTCACTAAGTAAGCACTCAGACGGTAACTGACCTAGCCAGAGAATTCAGCAAATAAAGAAAGTGACAAGCAAAACTAATTTGAGATGAAAGCTGCTGAATATCGTCCTATGGAAAATCAACAACCAAATACTTCATTTCACAAGGACTTTCCAAGACAAGTCAACAGTCATGTCACTGCATATATTTAGAAGTATGGTTCTCATGATTATACAGCATGAGTTATCTGAAGTGATTGTCTAAATACATGAAATGCTAAATAAAATCACCGAACCATAGTGTTTGGCAATACCAATTGGAATCAAAATTTTGCAGCACAATTTCAATATAATTTAAAATATGTCAGTATTGCTATAATAAGATATTGAGGCAAAGTAGAAGCAAAAAACAAAGCAGAGTGGATTCAGAGATCAAACAGTTCAACCACACTGAAAACAAGGTTAACCTCACTAGCTATTTTACATTAAAAAGGAAACTGGAATGTCCATTCCATGGCAGAATATAAATCTGATTTTTATTTCAAACCAGTATTAAAAGCTACTTACAATTTTAGCATATATAAAATGAAAAGTGAAGAAATAAATAACTGATGCTATACATTGTCTTGCTTTGAAAACATAAGATTTTAATGTGAAATAATTTATCTGTATAATGTCAAATAACGGATGGGATGTGAGGGATGAAATTAAAATATTTCTGTTAAATACCTAACATAAAATTAGATCTTTCAGCTAGCAAAAAGCAGAGTAGTTTTAGGTAGTCATTTTTGAATTAGAACAAAAAGTCAATACATTGATTAGACATAAAAATTTTGAAAAACTAATCTTTTTCTTTTAAGGTAAACCTTTCTATTCAACATTTTTCAACAATCTGAGGTCAAAGAACAGCGATATCACACATGACCACCTCCACAGTAACATTTCTAATGATACCACGAGCCAGATATTTTCAGAAGAACACTGTATTTTTGTGATAATATTTTAAGAGTTGTCAGTGGTCAGGTAGATGACAAGTACACTGAAAAGAATTAGCTAGCACTCCTGCTCAGCAAGACATGAACTGCAGTACAAATATTCCCTTGAACATGACTACTAGCAAGTTTTCCTTTTTGATAGCATTTATTGGAAGCACGTATTCTCACATCATAACACCCGTTGAAATCTTCCAAAAAGATTATCCCAAGTATACACCAAAAAAAGATTATCAAGTGTTCTTGAAGTTTTCAATAGTTCCTGTCTGAGAAACATTCAGTAATATAATCAGCCAACCTATTGCTGCTCAGTTCCAACTCACACTGACATCGGATCTAAGCTCAGGTCATGGTTTTCTATACATAAGGAAGGATCCCAGGCTTTAAGCATGATCTGCTCCTCAGTAAAGAAACAGAACAAAACAATTATTAGCAAAATGAAGTTTCTCTGGCTTCAAATTACCATTCTCTTATAACAAGATGAAAATGGCAGCTTCTTTCAGCTCAGACAAGCTTTTTAGGAACTTAAAGCTACAGTACACAAAACAAAGCCATGATGTTACGTAGCTCACTAGCCCACGTTACCCACGAGTGCAGTATCTTTTGATTCTCCAGGGGCCTGTTGCACACAGCAGATTTTTGGCTGCAAACACTGCAAAATAAGGTCAGCTACAAGCTTCAGAATATGAGAAAATCACAGCACACAGCTTCCCAGACTCGCAATGCCATTAGGCATTTCTGCCCCTCCTCACCCCTGCTCTCTGATGCGGCTTTGCGCAGTAACGATGGTACTTTGATTAGCGAGCCTCTGAACGTAAAACAGGAGCACGGTAGTCAGCAAAGCAGCGCTTGTTATTTTCATTTCAGCTATGCAGACATGCTGAAATAATGATCCTGGCAGCATGTTAGCAAAACATTAGAAAGACTTTAGTAAGCAAATAATTTAATTACAGCCTTCTCTCAGGCAGTTTATATTGCACGACCCCTGACCTTTTATATTGCTGTACCTAAACTCAGCGTGGGATTCACACTTCCCATTCCTGTCACAGAATCTCTCCATCTTGTACCATTTAATATAGTGTGCTCCAGGTGTTCTGTGGTGAATGAATAGTTATATTACTACCTGTCAGACACAATCACACTCTATTCATCATCTGCGGCTGGCTGCGTGAAGCCCTGCTTCCAGCAGGCTCCCCCTCTATTTCCTTGTTCAAACGTCTGCAGTGCTTTTGGCCCATCTGTCAAGCCTGTCATTTAGAGGGAAAACAGTATCAGCGCTTTAAATATATGGAGTTCTCTATTGAAACAGTGCTGTGATTGAACTGTCAGCATTCCCAGTACACAGACAGTAATTCATGACTGGTCAGAGCTCCATTTAGGTTGCTATTACTACACTGACCTTGCAGGGTCACGCTGAGAGTTTTTTCCCTTTGCAGTTAGGTCTATAAATAGTGCAATTAACCTTTCAAGAATTACGAAATGTTCTTGGTTCCCCTCCTCCACAAATTCACTTGCTGTTTGCAGCATTTATAATAATCAAGGGGGAAAAAAAATTAACAGGAAAGGGCATTTCTCACTCCTGAAGTGTACGCTGAGTGTCAGTGAAAAACAAACAAATACTGTAACCCCCACCTCAAGAGCCAAGCTCACATGGCTATCATCAGGAGCCTTGCCTCAAGTTCCACTTTTCTGGATTCAAGCTTAACATCTCAAAGTACTCTGAAATATATCACATCTGAACTAAAACCCTCTGATGATGCTACAGTACAAGCTTATGTTTTTCAGAATTTTTTTTTTGTTAGAAATTTGACTGTGAAACAAAATTCTGAAATTAAATCACTCTGAAATTCACTGCAAAATAAAAAAAGTACTTCTTAGGCACATGCAGTTCCTGGTCTTTTTGCAAAAGTACCTTTTGATTTAAGTAAAAATATGGAACAGAACAAATATCTGTGGATCAGAAGTTCCTATATATGTCCTGTTGGAACAATTAACAAAAGCGGTTTTGTATGAACCGCTGATCATGAGATGACTCTATGTGGTAAAGACTAATCTCCATGTAACTTATAAGTCACCTATTAACCAGTATCTCTCTAGAGCTCAAAATGTATGAAATAGGTTGGCTTTCACTTGCACCGTTGTAAAAAAAGCAGTGACAGTAAACTCATGTGATCCAACATTGGACGGTACATCAAAATTCCTGTGATTTTTGATGATTCTGAATTACTGAACAATACAGTACACCGGTAATGAATGTACACCTGGGTCAAAGTCTGGGTTTGCATCTTCACCCACAGCCTTTTTCAGCAATTAGACCATGATCTGGGGGCTGGATAGGCTCAACGCAGCATCTCAGCCTCCCTCCAGCTGGAGGACGGCCAGCAAAACCGGGCAAGAGAGACTGAATGCTCGTGAGGTGTAAACAGGTTAAGAGAGAAATCAAAGAGGTGAGCTCAAGTCACCAGGGGAACAGAGCAGCGTGAAGAATGTGCCCCAGCTGCCGCCTTCAATCTAAGACCAAAGCCCTAATTTGAACACAACAGTGATGTCTCAGTAGGCTTGCTGGGTAAAAGCTTAGGGCTCCGGCCTTGATTACATTTTCAGATGTAGACATGGTCTTGTCACTGTTCTTCTCTGGGGAGGTGTCTGGACTTCTGCGACTGCAGCCAAATATGCATAACCAAGCTAGCTAACCCTAGGTAATTACTGAGATTTCCAGTATTAATACCGTGTAAATAAACATTCACAAAATCATTCACAACACTTCTTTTCATGATAATTCTTTTGGTATTTTTTTTTAATATAGAATCTAAACGTAGTTTTGCTTACCAACACTAATCTAGGCAATTTTAAAAATCCAGATAATACATTTTTTCTGTATCAGCTATGTTGTGTGGGTGATTAATTGGAAAACCTCCTCCCCAAGTATGTATCATACATAGCTGCAAAGAACATCATGCTGCAAATACACAAGAAACACAAATGGCAAGTAGAAGACTTATACAAAGCAAAATTATTTATTATATGAATGTGGAAAGGCGGCAAAGAAAAAGGCAAAAAGGTCTTTTCAAGGCAATATTATCTTTTTATTAAAGAGTGAAATTAATTATGTAGCTTCAGCCAGTCTGAATATTTGGGACTCTGAAAGAAAGCTACAGCAGCATAAATCACTCCCTGTGTTGTTAGTAGTTTCCTGAATGTCTCCTTTTTAGTCTTCTCCACCATGAATGCAAATGTCACAGCTTATTACAGATATTGAATAAGTATAATTAAGAAATAATTTCATCTAGTTTCTCCTTTCTTGGAGAGAGTCATAAAACAGAGAGACACAGAACAGTGCCCTCGTTGTTGGTTTTAGCATTTTTAATGAATACTTCAGTATCTGTCTGCCCTCAATCTGAAGGCAAAAGCTTTCACTTATTATAGAGGCAGAATAAGTGTAAGTCTCATCTCATTAACTGTCATATTACCAGGCTCTATGCCATACCATTCAAGTTTCACTGAGCATTCAGAATTGCTTAATTATGTACAGTAAGAACAGCCTGCTGAGACTTTCCCTTTCAGATTAATATGGAGGGATAAGGACAGAGGTCATGTTCATGACTCGCTCTTGGTTGCCACTGCATTAACTCAAAATGACAGAGGCCTTTTGTTAGTGACAAAAAACGTAATGAGCATTTGAAAAATAAAATGTTTACATCTAAGGATAAGAGACACTTTTGATTTTGCAGACTAACAATTTTTTCTCTCCTCCCCTTCTCTCTGCATTGGTGTTAAACTGCATAGTACATTCCTTATAAATTATACCACCCTATGTTAATTATAGTGTGCCGACACTGCTTGTCGTTACTAAACCTACTCCATGCTTTGTGTGCTCAAATTTAAATAGCTGTTTTTTCCCACAAAATGTGGAAAAGCTGCACAAGTTACTGAGACTGGTCATTGCTCACATCTTTCTCTAAGCCTTCCGATTTTGTTCTATTTTTAAACCAAACACACATACAAATCTCAGTTGTGTCGTCTGCATTCTGAAAATGCTGCCATCCATAGTAAAAATGACTGTCCTTAGCAGGAGTCTCTGACACATTCCTGTCAGAAACTCCCTATTCCTTCACCTCCACCTCTCCTGTAACACAGTTCCTAAGGATTTTCGATATCAAGCACACGCACATAGATATGCCACTCACTTTCACGTATAAGCACCCCTACACACAGAATTGTACTGCTTATCTCTACTTTCCAATGAAAAAATCAGAATGAGCATTTTCTCAAAAAATAAAAGCTTTGTCTCTCACTTAATCCCTTTCCAGAGCTACACCCCGCAAGTGGAAGAAAGATGGCAGTAAGGTTAATCAGCCAGTATGCCACATTCTCAGAAAATAAATTAGATGGATTATCATTCTTCAACCAGCAATTTTGTATGCTATGTCTTTCTTCAGAATGCACAACATCCATTTGTGTAAATGTAGACATTCTTGAACATAAAGAAAGAAATCCTAGCAATCTCACTTAAATAATCTCACCTTATTCACAAAGTAAAATATGCAGCTACGTTTAAAGAAAAAATGTGCCATTGTAAATGAAAGTATGTGTTCCCTAAACATCCTAGAAAAACCTCCAGTGTTTTTCTTTAGTTTTGGAGAATGTGATCTTATTTCAATGTATAATAGATTTTCTGTTTTTCCAACTGCATTACTTGGTTTAACACATCCCAAAACTTTTCCTCATTTACAGTTTTAGACAAACACAACTATAACACAATCACTGTACTCCAGTATGCATTTACTCTGTGTTGTCAGTGAGGGGACACTTTGAAAGACTTTGTCACCTTGTCAGGGAAGAACCAACACTTTGCCGTTAGTTGCAATTACTATTAGCTTTAGCAGTCCAAATAGAAAAAAAGAAGGTCAACAGCATTACTTTTTCAGACAAATATGTCTTCCAATGTTTTTAAAGCATAATCCAGCTCCTCATGGATTTACACACAACTGGAAACACTGAAAAACATTCTGAAATGATGGGAAGAGTTGATGTTGCTGTATCATCATGACACTATGCCACAAATTACGACATCCCCACATCACAACTTTAGAAGCGTATCCACAACCTACCACAGGACAAAGGTCATCTGAAAACTTCTAACCAACAAGTCCATCACTGTCAAAATAAATTGGGCTTCAGTATACTCTCAGTGATTATTTACAGCCCTCTAGAACTACAACCAGCTATTACACAAGCACTGATGCTTTGGTTCATTATCTATGTGCTCATTTGACTTGTAGCATGGTATATTTTCCCTGTATTTTCCAGACTCATTACTATCAGAAATGACACAAGCTTTAAGACTCACATGAGGGAAAAGTGCAAGCGGGTGGTAAAGACCAAAAGAGACAATTTTCAGGGAAGTCCAATACAAGCAAGTGACTAGTTGAGGCGATTGATGGAAAGGTGTAGTAGGTTTCACCTTTAACTTGCTAGCTGAGTTCATTCAGTCATTAAGGGAACAAGGGAATTCCTGCTAAACTAATGTTTAACTCAGTTATAAAATGAAGAGAAAAAGAAAGAAAGGATTGGCACATGAACAACAAAAGGAAGATTGCTAACACTTTCCGCTTTTTAAAGGATGAAGGGACATTTTCTAACACGGACCTGGCTGGACAGGTAGGAGTCTGGAGACAAGACCCAAGACAATATTGGATAGAAAATGCTGGCAGTTTCAATATTTGCCTTCTGGACCCCACAAAAGGCATGCTGTGTTCTTTTGGTTCCCTTCATGCAGCTACAGTTTGTGAAGTAAGGGGTAGTGACAGGACAGTTTGTACTTATATTCCCCACCTTTTTAAATATTTTGTACCAGGAAGCAACAAGGCCTTTGCTCATATTTGACCTGAATAGTCTAAAAATTGCAGGTATCCCCAAAGTGCTTCTGGAGGACAATTTCCTGAGTGAAACCAGAGATTTCCTGAGTGAAACCAGAAAAGCCAGAAAGAGCACATGCGCAAAGGGAAAGAGGCCCCAGGTGCCTTTAAGCTTAAGAAAGCTGGTTGGAGGAGAAAATTCCCCTGATTCAACAGATCCAAGTTACAGGTTTGTAAAATCAAGATCAGAGTAATTAGAGCAAACACACACATGTGAATTGAACTTTTTACACCTCTGATGAAGTTAAAGGTCTTTTTGCTAAAGCACTGGAGTGAATAGCCTTTGAGATTTATGAAGAGAAACAGATCAGTTGTTCTTAGGTACCTTCCCCTTAAAAAAACCCTGAACTGTTTGGTCAGGCCATAGAGAACATGCTCCAGAGAAAAGCACCTAACCACTGGAGAAAGTAAACAGCGAGGTTTCAACTGCAGCCCTGGAAGCAACAGCTACATTAGTGTGAACACTTAAATGGTCTCATTTCTGGAAAGAGAGTTTGTAATTTTAGGAAAGTAATTCTTCCTTCCAGTAGTTTCAGATAATTAACATGTATTTTTCACATGCATATTTTTCATATTAAAAGTAAAGTCATGGATAAATTCTGAAATCATCTTTTGATTATACTCGTGCTCATTTCCGACACAAACTAGTAATAACTATAGAAGCCATTTGCGCCAGTTTGAATTTTTTCTGGTTTTGTTAGCTTTTTGTTTTCCATTACCTTTATGCAATATTATTCTTATGTCATCCAAACTGTGAAAAACTGATATACTGCTTTAAACAACACACTTTGACCTGGTAAACACCTCAGTACCAACATTTCAAACCCCAGCTCACACAAGTAACTCGATGCACAGAAGAGATCCAATTAAATTACACATATGCAACCAGAATTAAATAAAAACTTCCAATATATTTAAAATTATAACATGAAAAATAAACCATCCCAAATTAAATCACACTGGGCACAAGACAAACAGAATGCTACTCAAATTGCAAGAAAATGGAATTACTATCATCATACAAATTAATGAAGTTACCTGCCTTTTCTTTGAAGCAGGTACTTGCAAGACTTCCAGTGGTTGAGAGAATATAGAAGACAAAGTGTGAGGACCAGAGGCCATCTTATAAAGTATGGAAGATGGCAAGGTTCAGATTAACCCAGAAGTTTTTTAATAAATGAGGGTATTGATTGAGGGCAGGCAAGGCTACAGTGATCTGGATAGTTGACCCCTCTTTCGATAATCTTGATAAATAGGACTCTGCAAGAAAACAGAAGTTATTCACATTCTGTGCCATGGTGGTCTAGGATCTGTGTAATAAAAAGAGTTCATACACTAGCAGATTTTTTATTTTAAACAGATACTTGATCTATTGCGATGTCTACTTGACACTGCTACAGCTGGTGCCAACAAAAAGTCAACATGCTCTTGGAATAAACTATCTTTTTAAGGAAAACACACAGAGAGGTTTCCTCACTGAATTATCTTCTTTTTCTTCCAGAGATATGAGCTAGCTCTTTTCTCTTAACTATCAATTTATACAATAAAAAAACTCCTTAAGATGATTTGTACCTTTTTGCTAGCTACTATACTGCCATTCAACTTTCCAAATTTCTATTCATGATTTACATAATGCCATAAAAATACTCTAGTTGTGTATCTGTTTCTCACTGTATTAGATGTATAAAGCCAGTTTTGCAAAGCAAGATGTCTGATGCATGCATAGAAGTTAGACCATGCAAGGATATACAGGTCCAAACAGATCATCTTATTTCCAAAATGCAAACATAACTATGTGGTTGTACATAATCACAAGCTTTGTGAATACAACTTCTTACTTTTCTGCATGTAACATGCTTGGTTTTATAATCATGCTTTGGGAGCACATTTTGTAAGACTCAGTCAAAGGTATCCATAGTTTCAAGGATGAATAAGGCAGTAGACCCATTAGCACAACCAAAATTAGGATATAAATAAAGTACATTGTATTATAACCAAGTCACATACGTGATTATAAATTTCGTACCTAAAATTTCTTGCCTTTTCCTTGAGGCCAAAAACTTTATGATAAAAACAAAAAGCTAAGATCTGAAAGGAGCTAACAGCTTCAAGAACTGTCAAGCTATGTGATTTCTGGTATTCAGATTCTCAGAAAACTTTAACAATTTTTTTAATGTCTTTTCAGAAATCTGTGTTATTTTCTTTAAAGTTCTGCTTTTTCCACAGTCTCCTTCCACTATACATTCCCAAGTAAAATTTCAATTATTCAATTAACTTGTATTCTGCTAAATTGTTATACTTCCATAAGAAGGGTGAAAATCAATATTGTTCAGTGGAATCTATGAACTAATAAATTCTCATTTCAATCACAGAACATCCCATTCAGCAATAACAAAATTAACTAAATTCTAATAGGGTGAAAATACTTAACAAAAATAAATGAAGCTGAAAGTTAGTTAATCCTGACAGGTGTCTCTATTAAAATCTTATTTTTAAAAATTGTTCTGTAGGGTTCAATAATACCATAATAAAGTTCACAAGACTGACTCTCATGAATTTGTATTTCATGGAGGACTTTCCATCGATGCTAATTTTACCTCCATCATGAAATTTATGATCTCTCTCCTTCTCCTCCTCAGGTTTGAGAGCAAGAAGGTATGGTCAGAAGAAACTATAGTATGGACTTTACTTTGGCCTGCACACCCACAGTGTCTGTGAACATCAAACTGTATCTCTTTATTCACTATTGTCTTTTTAAACCTGACTATGTACTTTAATTTAATGACTATTTAGTGGAGAGGCATGTGATTCAAAAAAGATGAGCCACTAAAAAACTCTGACTTGTCAACTATATTTCCCACTCCTCTGAGCTTCTTGAGCCCTCCTTCCCATCTGGTATCCTCACCAAAAGTAACATGTTAAACAGTGGAGTCACTCTGATGCTGCAAAGCAGGAGAGGGGACAGAAACAGAAGCCACAAGCTTTCACTGCCTCTCACTGCCTGATTACAGTGTTGTGAGTGCATGAGTGGTATGAGTGTTATCAACACTGTATGAGTGGTGTCCAATAAGCCAAAAGAATTACTTCACAAATATGTGGCCTCCAGACCACGTGTTGTCCATGAACAAGAGCAACTATGGTAACAGGGTCTCCATTCTCTCAGGTGCATCTTATTTACAAAAAGATTGGAAACCAGCAATGCTGAGAAATTATCATTGCTCTCACTTCAGTAATCATGAGTGAAGTACCAAAAGAATGAGGAGCAGAGCCACAAAGAAGTCTGGAAAGTGGGATACAGAAGATTATAATATGTAGCTTTCAAGTTCTTGGACAGTGTGAAATTTTAGGTTTCTGAGGTATTCATGCTACACTGATAGCCAAATGAATATACAGGTTCTTCCAGTATTGTTTTCCTACTTTCACAGGTTGGCAAAATGCTGGTATGAATGGACGTCTCTAGGATTCAGATTCAATCTCACCCACAGAATTTTGTTTCAAGACCTTGCAAAAGATGATCAATAACTTAATCTGCAATCCATTTGCCGTTTAATGAAGTCATACTCAGAGCATGGCTTCTGCAAGTCCTTTGTGATATGCAGTTTAAACCTACTGGGGGATACCACAAACCATGGTAGCAGACAACCGTATTTTAAGAAAGAATGTCTGAAGTTGACTCATTAATTAGAATAATTTGGGTGCACATTCTGTATTGTTTCTCATTAAGCAAAAAAAAAAAAAAGTAGCAAAAAGACAGGGGAAGATGACAACTGAAAACAACTTATGTCTTGAAAATCTCAGACACTCAAACACTTCCTTCCTGGAAAAAAAAGTTAATTGTTTTAGTTGAGGTAGAACTGATTTAATATTTATAACTGTTAAATTTCTCTAGAAGGACCCTTTCAAAGACACAACCAGGTGCTAGTTCATCAGTTTGGTAGGCATGCATCACTCAGCTGAGAACTGCACGTTCAGAACTACATGTATATAGCTGAGCAGCACAAATCAGACCCAAGTTCTGCCACACCATATCTTCATAAGCTACTAGTGCCATCTTTAGTCAGCTTTCGTCAGAAAACACTTTAAATTGCATAGAGTTTAAAATGTTTTTGGTAAAGCATTGACACATTTTCAGCTAGCAAACAGCCATGACATCTTAGATACTCACATTGGGTCCACTACTGACTTTTAGCCAGAGGGTCTTGCTCTGTTACCATTCTGGGTATGTTAAATATGCCCACATTTCAGTCATTCCAGCACAAACCCCAGCACATCAGCACAAACCCTTCCTCATCGGGAGTTTAAGTGTGGGTCCCTTTTCCCAGCCGCCATGGGTCCTGTCTAATAAAAGGACATTTTTTAAGGATTAAACTACTGCTACTAGATTTGCTGGAGTTTGACAAGTTTTGCATCTCTCAGGTAACAAACCTTAACACTTCCCCCTTCCAACCTTCTCTTCTCCACCTGCTCCCGCAATGGTAGCCCTTGTAAGCCATTTAAAACATTTCAGGTTCTTTGGAACGGGCTGCTTCAGCACTGAAAAAGCTGCATGCTCCATAACTTGGCCATGAGCACTGTAGATGGCTTTGTTGCTATTACACTGCCAGTTCCACTTATTGCACTCACCTGCAAAATCTTCTCGTTTCAATTTATTTGGATTCCCACATAGTTTGTATTTGGGATAATGGTCACTTGTTCTCTAGCACTCTTTCATATGATAGAAGTAGAGTCTTTACAGGTGTTGTCTCCATCTTGACCAATCAGAGATTACATCAAGCTATCACAATTCCCTAAAATCTGTAGCAATGATCACAATAAATGCAGCAGTTTCAGCTAGGATCAAACCGGTCTCAGATCTTATCTAGTTTAGATTATTTCATTACTATGGAGTCATGAAGTCCTTCATTCATACTCAAAACACTTTTTACCTGGAAATATAGGTAAAATTAACACTAATATACCCATAGTTCAGTGTTCTTTTATATTCCAGTCAAAACTGAAGGTTTTCTGCAATTGTTAGGGGGTTTAGGGGTAGAAGATCATATAAAATTTCCAAATATTTCTCTACTGCTTTAGTAGGAACTGAATTATATAGCGGTTTAGAAGTAATGTCACCCAACACACTTCAGTGAAGTCACCATTTTTTCCCCTCAGCATTTCAACAGCAATTATACTCTTTTCCAATCTTTTTGCATACAAAGGTCCATTCTCAATCATGCTATAAACTGGTTCACTTTTCTCAAATGACCAGGCATTTTTAAAACTTTAGAAACATTCTTTCCTAAAAAACGCCTTTCCACATTCTGAATAGACCCAAGCCACAGTTACGGTTTCAGTTTCATTACATTTCCAAAGTCACAGTCTTTTACAGGATCTTCATCTCTATTGCCAGCTGTTGCATAGTTCACTCAAAAGAATATATTAATGTATTACATGGGTATGATAGAGTCAAAATGCTGTTATTTACCCTTTGTGTATAACACAAATGATCACACTACATCCACACATCCACATCCCTATCTGCTTTGGCAGGTGGATCCCAAAAGATCTTAAAGGTCTTTTCCAACCTACATGATTCGATGAGTCTAAAACGTGATCAAGAACAAAAACAATGTGGATGTGAGTTGTGGTAAGAGGAGAGAACAGAAGAGATGTGATGTAACTCTTCTGTAAAATGAAACTGCAAAGTGAAAGAACTGTTCTCCATATTTGCCAAGTTTGAGACAAAGTATAGGGTTAAATGGTTGTAGGGGAGATTAGGTTAGGTATGAAGAAAACTTCTCCAGTGGAAAGGACAGAGAAGGACTGGAATAGATGGAGAAGTTTCCTAAGTTTCTGCTGTTGGAAACGTGTAAGAACAGGTGAAGGACATACCCTTACGTATGATGGAGATTTTGTTCAGCTTTGGGAAAACAGGATGGCTTACATAGTCTCTCTAATCCCCCTCAAGCTCTGTTTTTCTACGATTTCTCTCTGCTTTACAACAGCTAACTTCAGTTAGATCACTGAGCTGAACATTGAATGTTTTGGCACCTTAAATATTGTTGCACGAAAAGATTATGTAGCAATTCCCAATCATGTTTAATGCTTGCTACTTTTACACATCAAGTAAACTGTATTAGGCTTTTATTATGATCATCTTACAAAATACTAGTGATATTACCTATTGCCATATAGCCCTTAAATACATGCTAGTGAGAAGAAGCTTAGAAATGTCTATGACATATTCTTTTAGCAGCAGCTAATTTTCTCTGCTTAAAAATTCAATCTGGAAAAGTTCTTACCTATTTTTTAAGATCTCTAAAAGGGCCCATTAAAAATACTCACAAGAACAAATCGGATAAAAAAAGCTTACCTTGAAATCAGTGCACTATGGCTGACACAATCCAATTTTGCCCTGATCATTGCTTCATTCCTTACCCTACAGCACTGGCTGGCAAGGAGCTGGCTTGTTAACATTGTAATATATTTCTAGACTCAAAGTGAAATTTGTCAGATTTCTTTTGCTTCCACTTAAAAAGTGTTAAGTGTAAATTAAGAGACAATGAAACACCTAGGAAAGACAATTAAGCTCATCCAGTGTTGGAAACAGGATTAAGTCCCTTTTTGATGGTACCTCAGGATGCAATTACACAACCACCAAAATACACTGTTAGGCACATGCTGTCATGGGACAATGTGGTTTTTTCCACATCACCATTCAGAAATGCCTTATCATATAATTTGCTTGAGCATGTTTACTCACAACTCCTGATTAAACTCCTGATTTCCCATGCAATAAACTGATTTAAGATACACTGTGAATACAAAACACAAGCCAAAGTGCTTGCACTGTAAGGAAGTGTGGTATATAAACAGATTAAGAGCATTGGTAAAGGTAAGTAAATCAATCTGTCCTCCCCTATCAAGAAGTCTTATTAAAATAAATGTGGTTATTCATGTAATAAAAATGCTGTGGGTGTATTAGGCTGAGAAAGTAATCCAAGTCATTGAGTTCTTTGGAAGAAAGCAAGAATCCTCCTCCTTCCGCCCACAGCTGTTCATCACATTCAGCCATCTCTGGTTATTAATATTAGTATTAAATATATTCCTGTCCAATTGGGTTCACTCATGTTTCCAGTTTTTGAATCTATTATTTTCCCCTACGTTAAACAAATCTAATTATTTCTATCCATAGCAAATGTGGAGCTGATGAGCAAATGGATGATAAAAATTCCTATTATTCCTTTGTGCTCATCTCCTGCACTTAAGATTCTTGTCATGCCCTGGGCATTCTAGCTGTCTGATACTGTTCCTTTATTTCCAATTCCAGTGCTTTCTCTGCTGAACATTTTTCTGTCCAGAACATTTGGTGCACTGCCTAGTACCAAGCAAAATCTGCTTGCAATGTAAGAACATGTGGAGAAATTATGTGTTTTTGTCACACCCTGTTAAACGGTATTCAAAACACAATGCCCCAGAAACTAAATTGATTGTAGGTTTTATAACCCTTTTCAGGCTAATGGAAACAATTTAGTACCATGAACGAAAACATAGCTAGTGCAGCTGTGGGAATCTTAAATTGCTCGGCTCAGCAGTTCTGTTCCGGCTTAAGTAGGATAAAGTAGTTAAAGTTCAGTTAGATTCCATTCTTCTGGATCTTTGACAGATCATTTCAGATTAATGTCTTCAAAGTTTTCAACATTCCTTGTAAAAGACTTTCTGAGGAATTCCTGGTTTGTGCTTTTAACCTGGGGGGCAGTGGAAGGGAACTGTAAGGACTGGGAAGAGAAAGGAAGTGGGGGCAGAAACAGCAGGGGGAAGTTTTCAATCATTTTGTAAAGTGTCTTGAACCATCTTTCTCTTCAGTTTGGTTTTATTGTTAATACACCAAGTAAAAAAACAACAAAAAACCAACAAAAACCCAACAAACCCAAAAAACAATAAAGACTAACGGCTTTCTTACAACTTTAATGATCTAGCTAAGACCACAAAAGCTAGAGATGCAGAGCCAAGATTGAAAGTCAGCCCTTAAGTCCACCCTAAGGACCTGTCCTTAAGGACAGAAATTTTCTCCTATGTTTGTTTGCATTTCTATATTTAAAACTGAATGCCATGATTAAAAGCTTGGCAGACAAGAAGGAAACTTGGCTGCTGGAGAGCGCTGCGGTACACTTTACAAAACAAATTCTCTACCTAGCCACTTATGAGAAGGAATCATTCACATGGGTATTACCTGCACTGTACTACCAGAAAAACATCTGTGAATATTATTTGACAAATTGATCACTAAATGAACCATTAGCTTGCAGGGGTTTTGGATTGCCTTAGGAAAGGAGGGTGCTATATAGCACAAAGGCTTACAGATGCAAAGCACTGATTGGCAAAAAAAAAATGTTCCAGAAGAAAAGTAGTAATAAAGCAAGCCTAGCATGAAAATGTACCCTTTCTAAAAAGTAAGCCGTTTATGAGAAGCAGTAGTAAAACTGCTTAATTCTTCTGTGCCTCTAGGGAGAAATCTAAGCCTTTTGAGAAGTGATGGAGAGAAAAATGAAGCCAATGGTGTGTTTGTCAGCGAGCGAATGCTGTGGAAACAAAGTTAGTAATTTTACTATTTCTGCTTGCCAAGAGCTGACAGGTGTGTAGTTTCTTATTGTTCTGAAAGGCAGCCAGAAACCACAGTTTAATATGCATCTATGTCTTCATAGTAGGGGAGAAAACAGCTGTCTCTCTGGCGCATGATACAAGATGATAGAAATATTGAGACATACTCTTCTTTACAGTATGTTACCATCATTTGCATGGCTTTGTTTGATCTTCCAACAAAACACATAGCTGGAAGGAAAAAAAAAAAAGCTGCAGCCCAGATCAGATCAGACATGATGTGGCAACCTCTGCTCCCACAAACAGTTATTATTTCACAGAGCCTAATCACCTCAACATGAATTTTTCACATGAACAAGGCTTGGAAGATTAGAGCCATGTTTTCAGCACAGCAGATCCAAAGACTTTCTACAAACAAGTCCATAAAAATGGTAGGTAAACAAAAGCAGGGAAATACCAGGTTATTTCAGATAAACATGCAGTAATCATTTCCAAACATTCTTAAAGAATGACTCCCATAAATCCTTCAGTTTTCAAACTGCTGAGAGATATCTGTGATTAATAAAGCCTTTGAATGCAAAAGGTTTCCTCACACAAGAATGATGTGTGTTTTCCTGTAATATGTGGCAAAGCAATCTTTTAAATCCTAATTCCCTCAGGAAGGTAAAAAGTACATACATATTATACACACACACACACAGAGACACAATGTACCAGATGCAATAGTTGTAAGAAATGTTAGGCTCTGTGTATTAAATTTCCTCCTGTGCAGAAGTATACTGCAGTGTTAAAAGCTCATGATAACTGGCTGGCAGATTGTCAATTGAATATGCATAAAATGTCTGCACTGTGTCCAGGCACGTATGAATTGATAATTTGACAGGCCTAATTTAAGCAATAAGACTTGCAAGTTTTATATTTACCAGAGCATGGGAAGAGGGATTAGTACACTCATTCAAATCATAAATTTTTGGAAATTCTGAAACTCTTACAAAAATACTAATGTTCAGAAAAATACTAGGCTTGACCAGAAAGCTTCAAAAAGCTCAACAAAACTTGTCGTTATAACAGAAAGGTCCTCCAGGCTTCTGTTGTATACAATTACTTATACTTACTATGTCAATCCGTTAAAAGTATCGAACAAAATAAGACTCAATTACCAGAAATACTAGGCAATTCAGAGATAAGCACAAAAAAATTCTTAGACCTGGAGACAGATGTGTGATTTTTTCCACTTCATTGCCAGCAGCTTCTGATGAGTAAGGAAGGAATTGATTTTTTGATAAGAAACTATATTTTTACACTAAATTTTAATACAAGCAGGAAACATAAACTTGGTAATTTATTCTGCCCGATAAGGAAGAACATCACTGAATTAAGACTTAAAGAAAATCACATGATAAGAACTCTTCTATTCAGTCCTCCACAATAATGAATATTTTTGATACTTCTAGGTAAACCTGCCTGCAGGTGCTTGCCGTAGTTAAGCAGATACCAGATACTAGCATGTAAGATCATCCCTTTCACACTGCACCTAGAGACCACATAAGCTGCAATGAGAGTATCTCAATAAACAGACCAGGGATAGACTCAGAATTATTTTCTCCTGCTGAAGTTTCTTCTCACAAAGAGCTGCTCTGATCCACTCTGAATTTCCTGGCCTGGGGACTAAGAACAATTATATTAAATAACAGATTGGAAGAAAAATTATATTTCCAAACATGTATATAAAAGAAATCAAAAAGAAAAATAAAATATTTATGTCAAGCTCCTTGAACAATTTGTGTAAAACTTGTCCAGTTATTTTTCCAAATCACATCAGCTCATGAAAGAAAAGAGAAAATGGGAAGAAATGCTTCTTCCACAGTTTTCATTCTTGTGTTGCTCAGCACCTGTCAGCACAACAGCTCCAGCAGAGCTGACGTGAATGTGTGCCTGGCGTGGTTAAAGTCAGCTGTGCCCTGGTGTGGTTTTGCAATGTAGACAAGACATGACCTAGAGCTGTAACATGATGTCTGACATCTTTCTATGACTGTACTTTCCAGCCTGGAAAACAAACACAGGAAATGAAAAAACATGCATGATCCTGACTTGGCCAAGCAAGTCAGCTGAAGCTACAGCGTCTGATCCTGAATGCATCACAAGCAACAGAGTTCCCAGCCCCTCACAATATCACCAGATACCTGCCAGTGCTCCTTCATTCTTAGAAAAAAAACAGGTTGGTTGTATTTTTAAACTGCTTAAAGTTATGTTTAAGAACATGGAATAAATAAGATTCTCTGTTCATACGCACTGATGAATGAATACAGCTTAGCACCCAAAGGACTGTTACCCATATTGCTCAGTTTCTCTTAACCCTAAAATTGTTGGTTGGTAGCCTGAACTAAGAGCACAATGGTGATTGAACAGACAACTGTTTGGAATGAATATGTTAAAAATTATCCATAAATCATCAGATTCTTGGTGTAGAGAGAGTCTTAAAAGAGTTTTTAGAAGACTCCATCTCCCATAGAGACCTTTCAGAGTCAAAGTCAAGGTGCATAACGTAGGAGAGGTATTGCAGCTATAGAGCTCCTCAAGACATACTGAAACTACATCCAGGCCTGGTTTATCTCACCATATTCAATAAGTACATTTGCCAGAATTGTTAAGTCTTATTCTGGTGTCCCTACTACTACAGATCTCTTTCAAGCTAAAAAGTCCTCAAGTGCCCTAGTTCAAATCTCAACCTGCATCTTGCAAGCAAATCCACCCCCAAAAAAATCAGTGTCTCACTTTCAATCAGAATCTTACACACAATCACTTCATAATATGACACTTAAAAGTGCAAAGCTGCACATGCTGTTTCCATATGCACAAAAACATGTGAACACATACACACAAGGCCTCCTCAAAACACCAAAAAGTACATTCTACCCATATAAGCCACTGAAGGTTAGTTTCTTATTTATTCACTGCAGACTTGGCAAACAAAACCTCAGAAAGCACGAGGAATGTATGGTTTTGGTGCCAATCTCTAATCCAAAACCAGCTTTAAGGATTATGACAAATTTTTCTTAATCATTTTGAGCACTGTTAAGCCACTTGTGTACTAGTGTTCTGCCACAAAGGAACAGAAACGACTGACATACTACATTTCAAAACTTGGCTTGCAAACTGAAAAGAATGGCTCAATAAGAATGCATAACCCTGGAGAATAAGAACACAATCCTGAAATTGAGGGACCTCAAGGACAGCAGAAGTAAGGCATTTTTCATCACACAGGTGCAAGCAGAAAAGGAAAGTGCAATTTTTGTGTCCACAAATCTCAGTTACAAATTAGGCAGCATTGCTGAGGTACTTAGAATCATAGTATAACCTGAGATGAAAGGGACACATGGGGATCATTGAGCTGAACTCCTGATTCCACACAGGGCAACCTAAAAGTTAAACTATGTATTTAGAGCATTGTCCAACCACTTCTTGAACACCAACAGTCTTGTGGACATGTCCACTTCTCTGGGGAGCTTGTTCCAGTGCTTGAACACCTTCCTAGTGAAGAACTTTTTCCTAATATCCAAGCTGAAGTTCCCAGGACGCAGCTTTAAGCCATTCCCTCACGACCTATCACTGGACACCAGAGAGAGGAGATCAGCACCTCCCTTTCCACTCCCCTTCATGAGGAAGTTGTAGACAGCAATGAGGTCACCTGTCAGTCTCTTCTTCTCCAAGCTGAACAAACCTGGTCTCCTCAGTCCTCCATCGTCAGTCATGCCCTTTAGTCCTTTCACTATCTGTGTTGTCTTCCTTTAGACACGTTCTAGTATTTTTATATCTTTCTTAAACTGTGGAGACCAAAACTGCACACAGCACAAGGTGACACCACACCAGTTTTGAGTGTAGGGGGGCAATCACTTCTTGTGACTGGTTAGCTATACTGTGCTTAGTGCACCTGAGGGTATAGTTGGCCCTTCTGGCCTCCAGGGCACACTGTTAACTCACATTGAGAAAACTGTCAACCAAAACCCCCAGATCTCTTTCTGCAAGGCTGCAGCCTGTTTTCCCCAATCTGTATGGACATACAGGATTACACCATCCCAGGTGCATGATGGGGCATTTGTCCTTGTTAAATTTCACACAGTTGGTGATTGTCCAGCACTCTAATCCATCGAGATCTCTCTGTAAGACCTCTCTACCCTCAAGGGTATCAATGGTTCCTCCTAGTTCAGTATTGTTGGCAAACTTACTTAATGTGCGCTCAACTCTTGTGTCCAGGTAATTAATAAAAACATTGAAGAGAACTGGCCCTAAAACTGAGACCAGGGGAACACCACTAGTGACTGGCCCCCAGCTAGATGCTACCCCAAATACTACAACTCTTTGAGCTCCATGCCTCTGTGAGCTGTTCACCCATCATATTGTGTACATGTCCAGCTGTATGCTGGACGTTTTGTTCAGAAGGATACTGTGAGAGACAGCATCAAAAGCTTTGCTAAAATAAAATAAAATAAGAAAACCAAAACACATCCACTACCTTCCCTTTGTCCACTAGACAGATAAATTTGTCATCAAAGGATATTAAGTTAGTAAGGCATAACTTTCCCTTCATGTTGTCTTGGACTGATGACTGCATTGTCTTTCAAGTTTTTTTCACTAACTCCCAGAATAATCTTAATTTTACCAGGCAGTGAAGTGAAAGTGACAGGCCTATAGTTACCAGGGTCTTCTTTCTGGCCTTTCTTGAAAATTGGAATAACATTTGCCAGCTTCAAGTTGACTGGGACCTCTCCAGATTCCCAAGACTATTGATAACTGAGAGAGGTCTTGCAATAA
This sequence comes from Nycticorax nycticorax, assembly GCA_023375905.1. NCBI lineage: Eukaryota > Metazoa > Chordata > Aves > Pelecaniformes > Ardeidae > Nycticorax > Nycticorax nycticorax. The sequence continues at coordinate 2,093,351 of JAKFQP010000123.1, forward strand.
CATTGGCCAACTCTTTCAGTATCCTGGGATGAATCCCATTGGGTCCCATAGACTTATGTACGTTCAGTTTCAGCGGCAAATCCTGTACAAAGTCAGACAACTGGGAGTCTATCACCCAGTCACGGTCCTCCAACCCAGGGCTCCAGGGCCCATCATTGGTGTTAAAGACAGAGGCAAAGGTGGTATGTAAATGCCTCTGTTTTATCTTAATCCCTATTTGTGAGCTGACAACCTACCTCATTAAGTAATGGATCAATGTTTTCTTTGGTCCTCCTTTTGCTGTTAATGTGCTTTAAAAAGCTTTTTTTGTTATCCACCATAGTACTGGCCTGCTTCAACTCCAATTGAGCTTTGGCCGTGCAAATTTTCCCCCTACAGTGGGGAACAGCACATCTGTAGTCATCCTGTGTAGCCTGACCCTGCTTTAAAAGTCCATATACTTTCATTTTCTGCCTAAGAATTCAGAAGGAGATTCCTGTTCAGCCAACACAGCCTTCTGCCCCACTTGCTCGACTTCCAAAACACAGGAATTGCCCTTTCCTATGCTCTTTTAAAAGGTGGCTCTTAAAAAGTGACCAGCATTTATGGACTCAAATACCCTCAAAAGCAGATTCGCAGGGGACCTTACTCCTTGGGCAGCCTAAAGCCTACTCTTCCAAAATCCAGGGTAGCATCTCTGCTCACAGTTTTTCTCATATACCCAAAGATTTTAAACTCAACAGTTTCATGATCACTGTGGCCAACAGCCACCAGTCATCACTTCACCTACAAGACCATGTCTATTTACAAACAACAGACCTAGGAGGCCACCTTTCCTAGTCAGGTCCCTTAACATCTTTATCAAAAAGTAATCTTCAATGTGCTTCAGGACCTTGACAGGCTTGAGGAATGGGCCCATGCAAACCTCATGAACTTCAGCAAGGACAAGTTCAATATCTGGTCAGGGCAATCCCCAGAATCAATACAGACTGGGGGATGAAGGGATTGAGAGCAGACAACGAGGAGGACTTGGGGGGTACTGGTGGACAAAACTTTAGACATAAGCTGGCAACATGCCCTTGCAGCCCAGAAGGCCAACTGTATCCTCAGCTGCATCAAAAGAAGCATGACCAGCTGTATTGGGTCAAGCTGCATAGTGATGTGCTTTCTGTTGGTATGTAGAAAGGTGTTGATAACACACCAATGTTTTGGCTACTGCTGAGCGGTGCTTGAACAGCACCAAGGCTGTGTCTCCAGTATTTCCCCCCCAACAGTGGGCTAGAAGTGGGCAAGACCCAAACCAACCAAAGGGATATTCCATACCATATGACATCAGCCAAGATATAAAAACTAAGGGAAAAGGAAGAGGAGGGGGAAAATTCGTCTTTTATGATGTTTTGTCTTCCGGAGGAACAACTATGCGTACTGAAGTGCTACTTCCCAGGAGGTGGCTGGACATTGCCTGCTAATGGGAAAGTAGAGAATAAAATCTTGGTTTTGCTTTTGCTACCACGTGCGGTCTTTGGTTTTGCTTTTTCTTTAATAAACTGCTTTTATCTTGACCCATGAGTTGTGGGGTTTGGGTTTTTTTTCATCTCACTCTCTCCTCACCTGTCCTGCTGAAGTGGGGAGCGATAGAGTGGCTTGGTGGCACCTGGCATCCAGCCAAGGTCAAACTACCATACCAGCAAGCCGAGGGAGGTGATTCTGCCCCTCTACTCCTCTCTGGTAAGACCCCACCTGGAGTACTGTGTCTAGCTCTGGGGCCCCCAGCACAAGAAACACATGGACCTGTTAGAGCAGGTCCAGAGGAGGGCCACAAAAATGATCAGAGGACTGGAACACCTCTGCTATGAAGAAAGGCTGTGCTGGGGTTGTTCAGCCTGGAAAAGAGAAGGGTCTGGGGATACCTTATTGTGGCCTTCCAATACTTAAAGGGGGCTTATAAGAAAAATGGAAAGAGACTTTTTACAAAGGCCTGTAGTAACAGAACAATCGACAACAGTTCTAAATTGAAAGAGGGTAGATTTAGATTGGAAGTAAGGAA
>JAKFQP010000123.1:2097304-2146343 GCA_023375905.1 Nycticorax nycticorax
TCCTGAAACTCAGTGCAATGTTTCAAGGAACAGACCACAGCACGTGCCACTGCACTGAAGCTTCATGCTGTGGACCCAACTGAGGCTTGGTCCTTGGAATGAAAGGCCAGCCTGAAAGGGCAGGCCAGCCCCTTTGTGACTGCCATATTGCACTGACCTGCAAAGATGGGGTCAAGCTCATGTTCATGGAAGCTATCATTTGTCCTCATTGCACACACCATTTTGAGTGCTCCAAGATGGAGAAGTCATGGGAATGCCTCCTTCTTGTTTCCCTCTGTACACACCTGCAAGCTGCAAGTGGCACGGGAGGGGAACATCTCAGGGCAGAGCTGGGAGCAGAAAGGGGGACGAGTACATGATGTGCAGCAGGGCTTTGCCTGGCCCCCAGATGCATCATGCAAGGGCCTAAGCAGACCTGGATGGGAAGAAATTTGGGCATGTGGAACATCAGGATATGCTCTGTGAATCCACAATTAGAAGGATTCATTGAATAAGAGAGTGTGAGAGACTGAATAGCCAGCTAATTGTCTCAAAGCTTGCTCCTTTGTGTGCATATCTGAGATCAGATAAGGTGGCTTGCAGGCTTGCTGAAGCAGCAGACCATTCTTTTGCTTAAAGGACACCCATATGGGCCGCCTGCCCACCAAGACATGCAGTTTGAAGAACAGAGAAAGCATGCAAAATGTATGCACAAGCATGCGGCTTAGGCCGCAGTCTCAGACCCCCTGGGGGGGACCACCGACTCTGCAAGCAACCACTGAGGACTCTGGCAACCACCAACCCCACGGGACACCACCAAAGACCCCAGAAGCACAGACCCTTGGGACGCCGTGGATCCATGGCGGTCACTGTCTGCGCTCTTCCATCTGGACCTCTTGCTTAGTTTCCCATCTTTTCTTCCTTCCTTTCCTATAGCTGCTTTCTCTCTTTCCCCCAAAGAGTTAATAAATGAGTGAACTTTCAACATCTGACCTCATTTGTGTCTTAATCTTGCTCAAAGGGATCGAACTTGAAATGAGGGGTTGGTCTGACTGCCCCCTGGCCTCCCAGACTCTGAGGTTGGCTAGAAAGCAAGGGGGCCTTCCTCTCATCCAACAAAATTGGATCCTAACATTAAGTTGGCGTCACGGACAGGATCCTAACAGAGAGTAAAGTACAGAGATGACAGATGTGGCTTTCGTCCATACATCTTGCCTACATATCACATTAATGAATCTGTACCATTTTCCCAGCAAGGCATGCATGATAAATCAGTAGCATCCTACCCACTTCACATAATCATGTGCATGTCATATCCTTAACAGTGAGAACTAAGTCTTTGCTTCCTGCCTCCGTTCCTTGTGTATGTATGTGTCTTGTTTTGGGTTTTTTTAAATAAATTCCAGTTTTCTTAAAAAAATAAGAAGAATGATGTTTCTGTAAAAGCAACTGGAAAACTCTTTAAAAGGCCTATGTGAAGTGGGAGTCTCCCATGGGCACGTTTGTTTTTATAATGTACTTTGCACTTAGAAAGTCAGATGATGTAATGACTATTCCATGTTCTTAGTGTGTTATGTAAGGAAACATAAGTCATTTCCTCCATTATTTATAAAATGATAGAATGACCTGTGAATACATATGCATATAATGAAATAAATTCAGAATTCAGTATTCAGCAACTACTACCATCTGGTACATTTTCACTTGCACCTTTCCTGAGCTGCTGCTGAACACATCACCATTCCAAAGAGGGTGCTTTGTTTAAAGTGCTGACTTGCAGCATTCCCAGTTTTATGCTGGGCAGGGAAAATATAAATACACTTCATTCCCTCATCTTTCTATAGTCTCCTCAGACTTCCATTTGTGACTGTTCTTAATGTTCCTGAAAATGGGGCATAGCTGTTAGCTGACAAATGTATGTCTGAACTTAAATCAGATGATTCTTTATGACAAAGGAGCAGGAACTTATCCAGAGTAGTCAGGTGCTTCACTAAAATGGATATTAAAGGCAATTTTTACACTCCAATCTCAGGCAAAAGAATTCTGAAAAAATGGATCAGTTTTGGATGTCAGCAATGGCTGTTCAGTGATTTGAGTTAGATAATAATTGACTTGCTGTTTCTGAGTATAAACACTCATCTGGCATTGAAGAATCAGAAAAACACAGCTGGCAGCAAAAGTACAAGGTACTAGAAAACAGGAACTGCAGTGAATGCCACAGTGACTCTGGCTTCCATGGCAATGGAATTTGACATATACAGAGGGAGTAAGCAGGGCTGAGGACTAAGCACTAGTTCATATGTAAAGCTTTCAAAAGTAAATCTTCATACCAAGAGCTTCTGGACGCATTATACAGATCAGTCAGGCCAAAACTCTTTGGGGGACTTCACTGGAGCACCACAGCAAAGGGACATGCAACACTGATAGCGCTGGCATCCACAGCTTACTGGCTAGCTGAAAGAGCCATCATCCCGTAAGGCAACGGTCAGCTATTGTATTGTTGCCCTAAGGGTTTTCCAGCATTGACCACAGCACAGGAAATTAAAAATATGAATTAAGGCTGCCAAGGAAAGCAGAATAGCTCAGAGTATGCTACTGGCCATAGGTATTTTTTACCCATGTGTCAGCCTAATTGGCGACTAGTGCTGTCTCCTTTCCCTTCCAGTGTTGCAGAGAAAAAGTCATTGTGAAGACAATGACAGAGCATTTATCATTATTGTTTCTGGTTATCTTGCTTTCTATAGTACAAAGACAAAGAACGATAACTACAGATACCTAAATCTGTATTTCACCTCTATTCATCTGCTGATCAGAAACCATGGCATTCCAAGCTACCAATCCACTAGATGATTTAGCTTTCCACTCCCCTTTACCTTTTTCAGGAAAAAAATACATCCGGTTTGCACTGTGGTCTTGCACTGAGGGAGCCACAGTGGCAGCAATCATTCCAGTCTGGAGCCCATGGCAGATGAGCAGAGGTTCACTTTCAGGCGCACGGTAGAAAGTGGACTATCTCAGCCAAACATATTTCAGTGCCTGGTGACTGAACAGAAAATCAGCAACTGCAGATGATTAGGAGTTTAGAGGGGTAGGCATCCAATGTGTTGTAAGCTGCCTTTTCTGAAAACTGGGAAGAAAAGCTCTCTATGAATGAGAACAGCAACTATAACATTCAGATAACCAACAACAAATTGCTGAATCAGTGTTTTTAAATTCTTTTCCCTCCTCCCCTTAAAGGAGGAAGAGCTATGAAGCTAGTGTACATGAGGGCAATCACCATCAGCACTAAAGGCTTTTCTTTCCATTTAGTATAATAGAGAATTTGTAACACCTTCTGTCTGGGACACTGCTGTAATGTTAGCAGCAGTACCACAGTTATAAACACTGTACAGTTGATATATATTTAGCTATGTGTTCATGCTTTTGCTAAGCCTGTAATCCCAGCTTTAAGTAAGCTTGTTAGGAGCAACCAGTTAAAATCTTTGCTAGGATAAATCACTAGTTGCCCATTACATGTTTTCACTACTTTTGCACAGACACTTTCCCTACATCCATTACTCAGAAAACAGTAGCGAAGCTGATTAATGCAACAGGAGCCCCAGACCAGCAAAAGTACTCCAAAACTACAACTGCATTGGCCATAAACCCATTAATCCCTCTCTCCCAAATGTGTTACCAGTCTTGTACCCAACAACAGTATAGCTCCAGTCTAACCCTGGAAATCAACCTAACATCACTTTGACATTGATCATATCATTTGTTCGAGGTCATTTGTACATTTGCTGTCATGGTCTGGTTTAAAATATGAATTACAGTAACATATTTCTTTAGAAAGAATAAAACTTCAGTTTCACTAACTTGGCAACTGAGGTATACGGCTTTGTTCCTGGGGCTTGTGAAAGTCCTTGTAGTAGGGCAGATCAATAGGGAACCACCGTTGTCTTGTCAAGGTCCTTTACTTTGATCTGGGTCCCACTGACTCACTTCCTGTATGCCCTTCACAGGCAAACAATATGCTCACAGTGCTAAAGGACTAGCCAGCTTTCTGGAGGTCATTTAGTGCATCTCCCTAACCAAGGAGCAATGACGCATGTTATGTTCAAGCTCAGCTGGGCTGTGCAGTGCAGAAATGCCACAGGCCTTGTGAAATACAGACACTGAATGGTTGTGCCTATAAACTGACAGGCCTCTGGGGTATGGGAGATAAGTAGAGAACTGGGGCTGTTATTCTATAGCCTTGCTAAATTCTGTAATGAATGTATAATATAGGAGTAAAAAGGTTAGATACAACAGGTAGATGAGAATACAAAAGTTGATTTCAGTTGGACTCCCAAACATATAAGAACAATACAGGAAAACACAAGCAATCTCTAACCAGTGAGGAGCGGCTTCTGTTTTCCACCTGTCCACTCAGTGAAAAATGCTATGACTGCAGCTACATCTGGCTAAACGGTCAGAGGCATCTGTAAAAATAACTTAGCAGAAAGAGGAGCTAAGATATACAAAAACTTTCAGGCAAACAAGGCGTATTTCCATTATGCGTATTTTAGCTCTATACTACCTAGAAATGCATATAAATGTGTACACACACATCCACCCACAGATTTCTGTCAGTTTGTGCTGGAACTTTATCTTCTGATGTTGCCCAGAGGAGAAAATGAAACATCTTTCCCCATGCAGAGTGGCCTCCTATCTGCTCTGCAGACTGCCTAAGTTCCTGTTCACCAAAAACTTCCTACATTTAGTCATACCAGACCTGACACATTTTGAAGTCCTTCTCTGATCTGTGATTCTGTAAGATATGGATATGTTCAAGAGAACCTAAAACAAGGCAAAAAGATATTGACGAATTACAGCTCTGCAGCCAGCTGGCTGAATTCAAACACAAATTCAGACCACTTTAAGTCATCATTTTGCCTTCACTTTCCTTTGTTCTCCATTAAGGGAATGCAAAATACTTGTAATAGCCTTTATGTAATCTACCTTCATACACAAAGAGCAAGCATCAACTTTGAATTGCAATTATCCAGATTTTAAGTTGAAGGGACAAGTGGAAAGAGGGAGAAAACACTAAAGAACTTCTAAATCAACTTTCACCAAACTGACCAAAAGGTAGCTTCCCATTCCTGCATAAGCAGGGTCATATAAATGTCAACATATCATATTAAAGAACATAAAGTTATAAAGTAATGGTACAGCTAAATACTTCATAAAAAACCTGCATAATTTCTTAGTGCTTCATCTGAGGTATCCCCGTACCATGACTTTTTGTACTGCTGCCCTTCAAACAGAGCTATAGTTTTAGATAATTTTGACACTGAAAACAGCATACAGTGCAATAGCCTAGTTACGTAGCAGTGCTTTCTGCTGAGAGCATATTATACTTACCATCTTAGACCTACAAACACTGTCAGTGAGTTTACAGGTGAATTTCAAGTGCTGTTTTACCTGTAAAGTTTGGAATGTTTATCAGCACCTCAGAAGAGAGCTGTTTCTTTCTCTATTCCATTTAGCATACCTTTCCAATGAGGTACGTATTCTGGAACTTTGTAATTCTATAAAAGACTAATTAGTAAAACTTCATTTGGTTTTGTTTGTTTTCATAAAACTCTGTGGATTAATTTCTTCGCAAAGATACTTCAGATCTGGTGTCCACACAAAAGCCAACTTGTGAGTGTGTTTCAAACCCCACCCTTCATTTTCCTATCAAGGATCAAATGGGATAGCTCAATAAAGTATAGCACTAATTGTACTTGACAGCTGATAAAGATGCTACTTGATAGATTAAAAAAACCCCAAACTATTGTGATAATAAATAAAATCATTATAAATCCTAACTTATGAGTTCAGTGTTGTCTTCCACAAAGCACCTGATACCATTTGTTAATTCTGCAAGCAATAAAAAAGCTCTCTAAAGATACTCTTTGAAAAAGACAGAAAGTTGCCTGCTTATTAAGGACACACACACCTAGAGCATTATAACTGCAAGTTATTAGTTCATATGACATGATAAGATCTTTCAAAGTATGTAATCAGAAAGACATTTTGTATAGAAATAAAATATCTACATTCAAGGCTCATTGCCTGTAAGAAAAAATTTCTTCTGTAAGAGAAAATATTTATACCTACAATCTTTCCCCTCTCCTCCTCCCACAAATAAAAAAGAACACCTGAAATAATTTGTCCAACACTAAAAAAATGCAATGAGTCACATACCAGGTTTCAGTTGAATGCATTTTTAAATGGCTGAGTTATAAACCCCTTGAAATCAAGTTTTATAATGAAATGCTGATAGACCCTTAACTTTAATGGCTCTTCCAAGTGCTTCTAGAGCAGGCATTAGTTACAATGTCGTAAAGTGACGTTTAAAACACTACAGAATTTTCTCAAGGCCGATAAGCAGGTGTTTGAGAGGGCAGTACTATTTAAACCTCACTGATTTATGGGACAGGCCGCATAAAAGGCCAATAAGCTTTATGGAAGCTCACAGCAGAAACGCCAGACTTTAGTAGACACAGTACCACCATTGTCTGAAGATCACCAATACATATTAATTTCCACCCTGTAATATTTGAGCTCCTGCATTTTGTACATGTTACCAGTAATGAAATATATACCTCACCTCACAGGGTAGGGCTCTCTTTTACTAGTATACTTTTCATGGAGTATTGCATGTAATAAAATCCATTGCTCAGCTACTTCATTATACACTGTACTAAGCTAACTGGTAAATAGGTCTCTTACTGTTATTCTAGCAACACTGTTTCTGACATCTTCCAAGAGTTAGGAACAGAGCCACTTCCCTCAGAATTCTTTGAGCAGAATTAAAAGCAGAAGATATGTCAAAAATCACCTGCCATATTACCCAGTGGTCAAAACCTTCCTCCTGAAAGTCATTTTGCTATTGGAAAAGCAACCAATAAGCCATCAAACCACTTTATGTAATTGATTAGCATTTTCTGCTTGTTAACACACACACACACACATACAAATCAATAATCTTACAGCTGTGGGACCCAGCCTTAATGATTTAGTGAGACTGTAATTTACTCCAGGCAAACCCCCAAAAAAGCAAATGAAAAGGCCACTATTAGCTCTCAATAGCAAACTCCATTAAAGAAAATTGGTAGAAAAAAAAAGACCATTACTATTTAGGCTGTAGTTAGTGCTAAAATACCTGATATCTGTTGATATTTCCACTTTCTCTTAAAGAATCAAAGCAGTTCTTGGTGCACACTCCCCCTATATTTCTGGTGCGACAGGATAGAATACTATCAGCTCCATACCGGTGCATGTGGTAAATAAATATTAACTCAAAAGTTCAGAGATAAAAAGAAGGTAGATTACAAGCCCAGTCCAACTACCTTCAAAATAAATATGGGCGGTTTTTTTATTTTTACTGGGTTTTTTTAAATCAACTTACCTGAACATTGATAAAATTTTAAGAAACCTAGGCAAGGTCATGTGAGAATTGCAAAGTATATGCACCAACAAAGGCCGTATTCCTAGTACTCAGGACTTATACTGAAATTCACAACACATTCTTTACTCCCTTTTGTCCCATTACTGATTGACCTTTTATACTACCAGAAAAGAGGTAGTTTACACAGCAGTAGCACAAGTAAAATGTAGACAGTATGTACAGATGCAACAACTAAATTCACTTTAATACTATAATCAAACCACGTTTTGCATTTAGAGTCTGCAAGTTAAAATTCAGATTTCTGTCGCATAAATAATATGTCTCACTGAGCAATATTTATGCAAGAGAGAGGTAAGAAGCACAGGAAGGAGAACTAACTCAACTAAACACAATTTAATGAACTACTACAGAAAGAACATAGAGCTTAAGTCTAACACAAAACTGATTATGGTCTTCATTTTGCTTGACGTGGTCACCACCAAGCTATGCTTTGGCATAAGCAAAGTTCAGCACTAGCAGAGGCACAAAAAATCTAAGGTTCCCTGATTACTACTTTTTATTCATCAGTACATACAGTAAAACCAAAAAAAGCATCTTCAGAATAATTATCACCTTACGATATTGGGCTGAACCTTCTTCCTGTAGACTTTACCTCCTTCCTTGTCTGACATCCCCTCTTGGTGGCCATAAAAAACCATTCCTGATTTGGGTTAAATTCTCCTGTTGTCCAGGTATCAGCTACTGCACCTGAAGATTATACAGAGAAATGTCTATAACTTCTGTGCAAGGCTGAGATCTAAGACTACAATAAATGTGAGACAAAAGTAAACTGACAAGAGTTAAGAAGTGAGATGGTGCTTCAGTGTTGTTTTTCTTCATGACCCACTGTAGGGGTCATTCATGTGAATATAGTCTTTTTCTTTTTTTCTTTTTTTAACAAATTAAAAGAATGACAAGTCCGTACTTGGGATCTAAAGGAAGCTCTCTTAACTAATGCCAAGTTTGATGTACCTTACTGTAAAGAATAATTTCAGATTAAATTATTGTAACACTATAAACAAGTCCACGGTTTTTATTTTGCCTAGGCCCATGTAGTTGGAAAGGTTGTCAGCCTACTCAGACCTTTTATCACAAGCAATCTGATCTTTGTCTGTAACATAATGGCAAGGAAACAACCTTTGAGCAGTTTTAGGTTTCACTGTGGACTTTTGTGATTTATTTTCTTCCCAACTTCTCACTACGTTTTTCCTTTTGAAGGCTCTGCTCTCATTACTGTCGGTCCTGAAAAAATACATGGCCTTTAGACAATAGTGAAGGATAAAGAGGGCAGGAGCAAGGACAGAAGTCCTCTTCCTCTGACCTAGAGAAAGGGTCACAATAATGTTAAAATTGCAGATCCTTTAAAAGGTGATCAAACAAACCATCCAGAGCACAGAGGTTTGATACCATCATGATATATTGTACTGCTACTCTGCTATTCTCTTCCATCCTATTCTTCATGTCAGCAGGAAACAGAATTCACAAGATTGTAGCCCTCTGAACACATCAGTAAGTTATAGTCTTGTCCTTTTCAGTCTCCTGCTGGTTCAAATAACAGGAACCAATAGAAAAGGTAGTTCAAAGATCTTACGAGTTACTGCAACAAATCCAGAATCCTTGAGGTGGTTTTTGGGTGCCCTGCACCAACAAGCTTAATACAGTTGCAGTTTTTCACATTCTCAACAGGATTTACGAAGAATTCTTTATTTTCCCTCTGAGTGAACAAGTGAAGACTGAGGGAGGAGGAGACCGGAGTGTGGTTACCCACACTTAGAGAGTATGAACTCATCCTTACCTTTATTATCGGCTCGTCCTACCCCGCTCCTGCCAACTTGGCACTTTAGGGTTTACACAAATCATAAAGAGAAAGTAGTCTCCAAACTCAAAGAAAAAAGTTTTTATCTACTTTTTTTCTGTGTGGTTTTAGTACAAATAACCATTGTTCCATCAAAAAAGCATAGATCCTCATGGCAACCCTCACTATCTTTTCTGATTCTTACCTCTTCCTTCAGTTATCTCTGACATATACTAAATATGCATAATGGATCTACAGAGTTATTTGTATTTTCTCTGCAGACAAGCAAAGTCCTTATCTCCCTTTTCATCCCACTTCACTCACTTTACCAGTAACTCAGCTGCAGTGTTTTGCTTATTTCAATTATGTTTAGCAAACATAAGTGTGGAAGAGTTGCATAGTACCTCAAAGCGATTGTCTTAAGAATTCATTGGAAAGATTTTCATCCCAGTTTTATTCAGCAAATGTCAGAGTGTTCTGCCAATTTTCACAGCAGATCAACACAAAGCTCTTTAGCACAGGTGTTTCCAGGACTGGGATTTGTTAGGAAAAGTTACTGTTTAACAGCTTATGGCCCTTTTAAAGCCAAAAATACCTCTAACATTTTTCAAGATCCTGTTGAAAATACCTGTGCATTTCTTGTAGAGGCACTTTGCCACAGATCTGATGATCTGAAAATCAATGCAAATAATATGATGTAATGTTTCTACCTCTAAAGAGTACTTTATCTTGTGGGTTCTTCTTTATTGCATTCATATACATTTGACAGTCAGTTAGCATAATCTTTAATCACACCTTTCATAATCAAATGATGTATAGGGGTTGAGCTGGGCTACTGTGATGGGGAGTTATTTCTTTAAAAGCGTAAGTCTACCGGTCTTATTTTAGTTCATTTTAACACACCATTTCCACTGACTTATTGCCAGTTCTAAGAGTTACCACAGCACTGCTTAATAACAATGTGTGGTTTCTGACATTTATTTATAGTATACTAAAACCAAAATCAGGCTGGGTGGTAAGAGTTTTAGACCACCTGAGATGTCTCTAAATCTTCAGCACATGTTTAACTGCAGCAAGACCAGCAATAATCCCAAATATGCAGTCATCACACTGTTGGCTGATTCACTCTTTAAAGTTATAGATTCATTTCAGGGAACTATTTTTCCTAAGTGTTCTTTTAAAAAATAAAAATGGTTTATTGTAAATCTTTTTATCAGTCAAATGATGGAGAAATACTTGGAAAGACAACAGTGATTTTTTAAATTTTATTTTCAAACAACGCCATGCATGCACAGTAGATCAATGGATTCTCTGGAATTAATTTAGGTTTTTTTCTTTCACCCTCTTCTTTGCCTGCCACGAAACAAGAGCTGTATGTTTAGTGTGAGACAGCATCGGTTGTTTCTTGAGTTTTCTGAGTGTGTAGTCGTGAGCTTAAAGCATGTATCATGCAGTAACTATTTTAGAAAAACTATGCTTTCTTTCAAAATTTTCTTTTATGAAGTATTTCCTAAATATCTGAATGGTATTTGATGTTGATAATAAGGTGACAGAGTAATCAACACCATTTTTTGTAACCATGAGACCAATCAGTCCCATCTTCCTCCATCTGTATTGTCATTTGAAGTGAAGGACAGCTTTTGTCCCATGTCCAGCAAAGCACTTAAGCATTTGTAGTCTCCTTGACTTCAACAGTATTATTCACGGGCCAAAAGTGAAACATGTGCTTAAGTGCTTTCATGGATCAGTGCTGCTGAGCAAGGGCAGCAAAGCAGAATCTAGTACAGAGCCTTTAGTGCTGGCAACGCTGCAATAGTAGTAAGAGTATAGTTTTTCAGGAAAATGGCTTTTGAATTTTTAACAATAAATCTGAATGCAAAGAGAATAGTGAAATACATCAGTTTGCTCTTTTAAAAAGGCTAATTAAGATAAAAGGGAATTTATAATAACTGTTGCTAAAAGAGCAGAGAAACCAACACTGATTTGACACACAAAGCTGTCTGAGACAGACTCACCCTTGGTGTGAACTGGGATAGGTTCAGAATACTGGAGGTTTCCTGGCAAGTGCTGAGCCTCCAATTTCCACCAGTTTCATACTAGTGTTAGATGTTTTTAATTTAGCTTATACTGACCCTCAATTACAAGTGCTTTTCTACTCCGCCAGTAAACAAATCAGCTATGGAAAATGAGTAAAATCTTAGTGAGCCAAACATATCTGACAATATGTAGTTGATGGTTAGTGTAAACAAACTTTCTTATCTGTAGCCTTTAAACTAATGGACTAAATAGTTTAAGCATTTGCAATTACTTTATGTATGATAGGCTGTCAAACAAGCTCTCATCCCACAGATTCAGTCTAGCTCAAATTTTCAAGTTACAAGAACTCTTTTTGTGTGCAGTATCCCAGCTCTAGGAAAAAAAAATTAAAAGAGTACTTCCTTGTATTTTTTAGGGGAGAAGAAGGAAAAGCATATTCATTAAGGACAGTAGTTCAGTAAGTCTGTGGGATTTAATTTTTTTTTTAATTTGGCTTAATTTTAGAAATGTAATCACAGGAGACAATAATGAAGGTCAAATCAGAATAACCTCAGATGTAAAGAACTGTTTAAACCCACACTTTTCATGCAGGGTAGTTGTAGTCACTACTATTATCAGGGAAATACAGATGACATAAATGCATTCTGTGAGAATTGCTCTCTCAAAAAAAAAAAACCGAAACACTTTTCCTACAAGAATCTTATTTTTAATCAAATACACTTTACTCTTCAAGCAGGAAGCCAATTTGCTATTGCAAATGTTTTTGCTAAGTGATGGAATGTGCAGTCATGCACCAGCAATTGAATCCTGAAATTCAGTTTGTCCATGCTAGGCAAGAAAAAGCTTTTGGGTTCAAGCATGCACTACATTACAAGGGGAGGCACTTAAATACATGAAGGAGAGGCCATGCATTTTATTTCAGAAGACTGAAATACATCTTGCAATGTGGTGCTTTGATGTTATTCATATGCTAACAATATACCATTTCCTCCAAGTGCTCAATACATTGGAATAAAAAGACATAATTTGCTGACATTGTGCTGAACACTTCCTGTCCAGAATACTGATCAATTGTCATTCAGCTTCCAAGACTAATCCACCCAAAATAGCCCTCAACATAACCTTTAAATTATTCTTTTAACACTTTAAAATTCCAGTTAAAATAATTTACCATTTTACAGAACAAAACAATGAAACAAAGACCATAACTGTATTTTCACTCTGCTTCTAAAATGCAGTTCCAGTGCCCCAGGGACTCCTTTCATCTAGTGTAAGTGCTGGCATATGATGTGATTGTTAACATAGCTGGCCACCAGATGAAGTGAATTATCTAAACTGCCAAGGTTCCTACTTTCATTCCAATTTAAACATCAATTTAACACAGAAACTGAAGGGTATTATGAAAGCTTTAATATGAACCATTTCAGACATGAAAAAGAAATAGAAGGATTTCTCAAACCACCAAAACAAACAAATATGTAATTCATTGAACCTGAAGATGAGTTGGAAAATGATCAGTGCACAAAGGCATGTCTAACTCCCCATGCTGGTAAATTAATGCAGTATACCCTGGGCACCTTGCAAAAAATAAATCACCTGTATGAATCCACAAGGGTATTATCCAGAAGCCACTGTTATACCAAATGGTTAAAAAGGAAGCCTGTAGCCAACAAATACTTGGTTATTTTTCTAAGGGAAAACAGTTTGAAGCACATTCTGGCCTTTAAGATTACCATATTAAGGAAGGATTTTCTCCAGTTAAAACAATTTTATTACAGATTTCTTTCTGTGAGTGACTTAATCACCTTTTTTTCAGCTCCTTCCTCCTCCATATAATAGTAATTCTCTCATTCTGTTCAATGTCATACCCACAAGGCTGTGAGCTCTTTAATACAGCAGCTCTCTTTGCACAGCACAATGCAGTTGCCTCTTATCTAAGGTGCTGAGACATGATTAGACAGAAAAACCACAAACAGTATTAATCAGCTTTTCACGCACTAAGAAGATGTTCTAGTCTCAAAGCATGTGAGAAAACTCTCTGAACAAATATTCCGGGGCAAATGAAATTTTTCTAGAGAGAAGGGCCCACTTCTTCAAGGATTTATGTGACTAGCTAGTGATTTAAAAAATGATGACTAGTGTTAAGATGTGGTTGTTTGTAGACAGTTTGCAAAGCAGAAGAAAAATAAATTAAATCAAAAAAGGTAAGCCATAAGTCTAGTATCTCTTCCTCTAGTACTATGGAGTGCTACAAGACATGTTAAAATGTTAAGAAGCTGTTTCTAATGAGGTTAATCACAATGCACCAACAGGCATGTGTGCAGATTTTTGTAAAATCCAAGTTCATTACCCACTAGCATAAATCATCTTAGTCCCTTAGTGGAAAGAAGTGTTCTTTCTGTATGATACCTGAACAGAGAAAAGTTTATCAGTGAACAAGACTAAGAAATTACCAAGAAGAAGGACAGCCTTTGAAGAAAATGCAAACATGGTTGCTGTGTTCTGGCATTAATGAGACTGCACTAGATATACTTTACCCATTTTGGTTAATATATTACAAAGAGAATAACAACAAGATGGCAAACAGCTCCCAAAATTATTCAAGAATTTGAGCATACAAGTTGGCTTCTAAAATTAAGGGGAAAAGAGACAAGTGACAAACTTCATGAGAACATGAAATGATGCAAACCTATAAAATTCATCAGATCACTAATTAGGCAAAAATACTCCTTTTAGACTTAAATGGGAGAAGGAAAAAAGCCCCATCTGACCTCATTTACATGAACAGTGGCTGTACGTGGAACAGAGTGGCAAAGCAAAGAGGTGGTGACAATCACTTTGAAGGGGATTTGACAATTCTGACAAGACAAAATTAGTCAGCATACTGTTGGTCTGTTTGCTTTACACTGGCAATTCCATATTGCTCTCAGCCAACTAGCTACCAAAACCTCAACACTACAACAAAAGCAAGAAAAAATAAGAATACATATCAGGACAACAGACACACTACTCATTATTCAGACAATATGTATCATCTGAAGAGACTACTTTCCAAATACTTTAGTGCGGGTTCAAACATGTATATCCAAAACATTTGATTTACATGTTTTAGTGGCCAGGTTATTTTCATGCAGAAAAACACATTTTTTCAAAGTACCTAAGATGAAACAAAGCAACTTAAAAAATAGCAGTATTTACACATAATAACCAAAATTTTAGGAATAAATCTTAAAGCCATCTTCCCACTCACTGAACAGTTTAGTACTTAAATATAAACAAAAGTGTAGGCAGTGAGCTTTAATTTAGTATTTATAAAGGCAAAACAGCTTTCAAATGACCTTCCAATTTGGGCATTCATGCACAAGAGGTAGATAGCCTATAAATCAAGTCAACAATTTCACCATCCAGTTTAACTGACCTCTCCCACTTGAAGGGTACTGAGGGAGCTGGTGGAAGTGATCACTGAGCCCCTTTCCATCACTTATCAGCAGTCCAGGCTAAATGGGGAGGGTCCAGCTTACTGGTGGTTGGCAAATGTGACACCTATCTATATGAAGGGTTGGAAGGAGGATATGGGGAACCACAGGCCTCTCAGACTGACCTCAGTGCCAGGGAAGGTTATGGAGCAGATCATCTTGAGTGCCATCACATGCACATACAGGACAACCAGAAGATCAGGCCCAGTCAGCGTGGATTTATGAAAGGCAGGTCCTGCTTGTCTAACCTGATCTCCTTCTGTGACAAGGTGACCCACCTAGTGGATGAGGGAGAGGCTGTGGACGTTGCCTACCTGGACTTTAGTAAAGCTTTTTCCCAGAGCATTCTCCTTGAGAACCTGGCTGCCCATGGCTTGGACGGGCATACTCTTCACTGGGTAAAAAACTGGCTGGGTAGCTGGGCCCAACAGTTGTGGTGAATAGAGTTAATCCAGTTAGTGGCCAGTCACAAGCAGTGTTCCCCAGGGCTCAGTACTAGGGCCGGTTCTGTTTAACGTCTTTATCAATGGCCTGGATGAGGGGATCGATTGCACCCTCAGCAAGTTTGCAGATGACACTAAGCTGGGTGGAAGTATTGATCTGCCTGAAGGCAGGAAGGCTCTATAGAGGGATCTGGACAGGCTGAATCGATGAGCTGAAGGCAGTTGTATGAGGTTCAACAAGGCCAAGTGTGGCCTTGCACCTGGGTCACAAAAACCCCATGCAACACCACAGGCTTGGGGAAGAGTGGCTGTAAAGCTGCCCAGCGGAAAAGGACCTGGGGTTTTTGGTTGACAGCCAGCTGAATATGAGCCAGACAGTGTGCTCAGGTGGCCAAGAAGGCCAACAGTATCCTGGCTTGTATCAAAAATAGCGTGGCCAGCAGGAGCAGGGAAGTGATCTAAGAACTGTGCTGTGACGATGTACCAAGTTCTCAGTGATAAAAGAGAAGGCATGAGAGCAATACCAGCGGGGGGGAAGGAAGATCCTGTAAACAGCAGCAAGCTGTCAGATAACTATACTTGTTGGCATAACTATTTTTCTCTGGCAAATTTCAAGGGCAAGCCACTAGCAGTACATCCTGGAGGGATGTCAGAGGGGTGGGGGTGGAGATGATGTAAGATGGAAGCTACATCCCTGGAGAGTTTCGTGTTGACCAATTATCTACTAAGAAAGGTACGTCAAAAATATACCAAGGCTTAGCTTTGGCAAAATGTCTAATCGGCATTTTTAACTTCCACAGTTACAGCCTGGTAGTTAAATGGTACTTTTTTTTTGAAAAGCTATAAAAACTACTAGACTATGGATTCCATCGGAATATATCTTTTGTTTTCCCCCCAGGTCTTCTTTGGGAACTCTTCCAAACACTTCATTATTATTTTTTTTTTTTGTAACTCTTAACTGATGCATCCACAAGACACCTAGTCCCAGGAGAAGAGCATACAATGTACTGTGATACCCTGTACTGTGTAGCTATTTATACAACTTATTGTAAAATGTATAAACAAGTTAGGTATGTTACTTTGATACTGATGCCATCCTACATGCAAATATTGCAAAGTTCTGGCCTTCCTGTCAATGTGTTTTAATGAACTAGTATTTTACCATTACTTTACATACCCATAGAATTCTACAGAGACAGAATAAAACAGTAGTGTTTTACATACAGTCCTCATTCTTTGTGCCCTTGCATCTTACTTCTGAAGTTCAAGCTTTCGTGTGTGTGTATGTATTTATATACATTTGTGGCTTTAGCACTAATTTTTCAGTTCTTTTTAAGGGGAATAACTCACTGAAAGTGAAGGCACACAAAACAAGCCCATATTCTGGACATGCAAATACAACACAAGCAATGCTTGTTAAGTGTGGAAAGGTAGGTACAGCCAAAATATATCAATACACAATGGATGCTTCCTCTCTTGCACTGCTTTTCAACTAGCTGATCTTGGACATTCTGCTCAAGACTCAAGACCATTTACAGTAGTTCCAAAATGCTGACTTTGTTAATGCACAGACCTCAGCAGGACAAGGAGTGTTGAGGATGATTGATTGAAATTCAGAACATCTTACAAAATGATTTGTTTGACATAGCCAGTAGGGAACTCTTGTTTGTTGAACTTATTATTCATTCATGTATTCATGAAAAAAAATACAATAAAAGCATAATCCCTCCATAGTGCCTGAATGATCACATTGAAATGAACCCAGAGCATTGCACTGCTAAGCAAGGTCTTTACTTTGCAACAGAACATTTTTATATTGCAATATCATTAGCTGAGCCTAGAGTTTACATTATACTTATAAATCAGCAAGGGAAATTTAACCTGCATTGTAATCTAAGGTTATGCTGAAAATCAGATATTAAAAATACACATGCATAATAACAACTGCTTATGTGACTTTTTTATTTTCTTCTTCCTAAATGATTTAGCAATTACTGTACTGAAATGTAACTAAGATTGTGAATCTGTTTGCATTTTGGCAACTAAAATATGGGTCAAAAGAAATACAGAAATAACAAATAGGCTTTGGTGATTTGAAAGAAGTCCTTTCAAAAAAGAGTAAGCTAGTATCATAGGAAAAAAACTGTTATTTGAAAAAAAATTACTGACAAGATTTAAATCAAACTTTACTATGTACAAAATACTTAGAAAATAAAGGACAACAATTTAAAGGAAAAATCCTTATCATAAGCTCCAGCACTGAAGAGCGTTTACATTCACAAATGTGAATGGGATATGTGTCACTTTGCTGTAGAGTATGATGCCAAACAATGCCTGATTTTCCATTTCTTACTAAACTTTCCTCTTGCTCCTCTTTCTAAACTAAACTTTTGGATGTTTCTGTTCAGCTTGTGCTGGTTTTACATTGTACATTCACATCCTGTCTTGTCTTGAAAAGAAATACATTTACACACTGGGGACATCAGGTTTTGCATTACTAATTTCTATAATTTCTCATTTATTTTCAACCACAGTAGATGCAGAACCACTTGGCAACACAGTGTTACTGTCTCTGACCTTTCTGTTGTCAAACTGTTGCACTAAACCAGGAGGACTTCTGGAAATCATCTTGACTAGTTGTTTCTGCTTGCTTCAGAAAGAATCCTCCCTCCTCTTTGCTAAATGCTTGTAACTTGTGATAGAAGGATAAGAAGTCCGCCCTGACTTTGAAAGGTCTGAGTCAGCTTTCCATTGAATACTTTCTATCAATTTTGATCAACCAGATCAGAAAAAGACTTGAGTTAACAAAGCATATATGAACACATAAAAAATGAATTCATTTTTGGACAGACAGAGAAAATAATAAGACCCAAGTGCAGCCTTCCAAAGCTAGGACTAACCGGAAGAGTAGGAACTCATCTCAGTTCTCAGTAAGAAAGCTGCAGGTCTCCTGTTAGGGCACATGCTTTACAAAAAAAACCTGCAAACTGCCTTCCCTTGCATTAATCTGTGTTCTTACCCCTTCAATTGGACAAAAGGCTTCAGTCAATAAATGTGGTGTGGTTGCTCTGTTCACTGTTAGCAAGGAATGCTGATGAGTACTAAACCACATAAGAAGTTTTAAGTGCAGAAGACTGTCTATCCCCATTCCTGTGATCTAAGCATAGGAAGCTTTGCATGATGTCATCCCAGCAAGGGGAAAAACATGAAGTTTCATCTCTAAGTTGATGCACTCGTACAGAGTAGAACAGCTAAGCCTGTAATCAAGAAAGATTTCAGTCTTTCTAAATAAACATCACCTTAATACTTGAACAGAGAAGGTCACTTAAGGTTGGCTTCAAAATAACATGTCAAAGAGATTCTTACACCATGCACAATCTCACTGCGTGTTGTAAAGAATGCTGGGGGTTTTTACTTGAAAAGTTTTAAATATTTCCCTTTATTCAAAGTCAATGCCTTAACCCACTGTTACTCCTGGTAAGCACTTTGCTGTGTTCATGCACAGAAAGATTAATACTGATGCCTAGAAGACAATAGTGCTGTTTTCTAGATAATGGTGAAATAATAGCTTTTTAAAGAAACTTTTCTTCAATTAGGAAACAGTGCCAATTTTTTATCAGCTTGTCATCACTTCACCAACTACTTCTGAAATAACTTACAATTTTTTGCATTCTTTTCTTCTGCATGTTATTAATGGTATGAGCTATAAATCAACAGGGAGCCTAACAGCATTACAAGCAACTATATAGCAGCTAACAAGACATTCTGCTAACAAGTCATTTAACAATAAAGCTTCCAATGCACTGGGGACATCTAAAAACGTCATTTCATACGTAATATCAAGATTACTTCGAATGGTGACTCTGATTTGAGTCAAATTGGAAATTTTCAGAAAAGTAAATCTGGTTAACGAGCTCATAAATTGCAGAGCTTAAATTAAAAGATCATATCAGCCCAATAAAAATTGGAAGGTGCCTGCATTAGAATTAACTGGTCAGAAACCAGGAAACAATGCAATTTTCAGGAACGTATGTATAACCTCTTAGGAGCATCTGTTAACAGAAAAGAAGCTCTTTGCATGATGGAATGGGACAACCTTTCTTCAGTTCAGCAGTAAAAAAAAAAGAAAAATGCATGGCCCCTCCTTCCTCATCTCTGTTAGGGGTCTACAAAAAGGGGGTCTACAAGTGCATCTATCTTCTGTCTATTCTCAGCACCTTGAGGACTTCACTCAATGCTTTGCTAGCCTTATAGTAGTTTCAGTTAGAAAAATACAATTTAAGTTCTTAGCCTTCAATCTCATTACAAGGTCTTCTTTTCCTTATCAAGGGCATGCAGTTTTTCAGGCCAGTGTATGTCATGCAAAAGTATACTCACACACCAGCCTACTGTATCTACAAGGCAAAGAGTACTGCTAGGCAGAGATGGTAGCTCAGTTTGCAGAAGTATAGTTGTATTTACCCTGAGAAGTAGGATTAACTGGTTCAATAATACTGATTAAACAGTATCGATGCAGCTACACAGCTTTCAGGACTTCGACCGGCTCACTTATCTTTGCATAACACCACACTAAATTGTACATCATAACCTCAGAGTCACAAATATGCAATATATACACACTCTTACCAGAGCCTTTCTAGCAGTCCTTCTCCTTCAATCAAAGCTCTTGCAAGCAGGAGCTACCCAGATTCTTTATTTGGAGGAATCACTTCCCTTCATTCTCAGGCTGCTTAAGCAGGCTTTTAGAAGTATCACTCTCTTAAAAGCTGGATCCCTCTCTCCTGTCTTAAAAGATGTCCAATATTGATATGAGGTAATCAGATGCAATCATTTTCTAAACCAAGTAAGACTCAAAAAATGAATCTTACTGTCAACTTCACACTGAAGCTGTTTCTTATAATCCTTGCCTGTGGAAAGCTCCAGCTCTTCTCTCATACCTCACGCTCTGTGGTCATTTTGCTTTCCCTTAATCTAAGTAAAACTAAATTGACCTAGTCACTTGTTAATCATATCTATTAAATGACTGCTTGAATTCTTATCCTGTTCCATCTTCAATGGTTATTGTATACAATTTCCTATATCAAATGCTAACAGAGGAAATAGTAAACCTCCTATGACAGGTAAGAACAAGTGATAAGTCAACATCCCAGACAGTAACTGTCTCATCTAGGAACCCTTCTAAGTGACACTTAAAGGCCTTCCTTCTCTCAAACTCCTTATAGATTCTAATTCTCTCATTCTCTCTATTCTTCACATTTATCTGACCTCTCACCATCCTAGTCAGGTAAAACCGAGCTGAACCTGCTGCAGCAGAGTGCTAGATCTTCACTGAGAAGGACCATGCATCCTGTGACTCAGGATGAGCAGCTCAGGGAAACAGTAGGAGTGCATCTTCTGCTAGGGTGAAGGCCTGATCAATGGTCAGCTGAAGTCAGTGGGAGTCAATGGATTTCAAAAGTCTTGTTCATTCATATTAGGAAAAAAAGTTTTGCCGTTTGGCATGCAGTCACTCCTTACTATAACACAAACACCAGCCCATTACCCACTCCCTATTCAACCATTAATAAATTTCTAAACTTGTTAGAAAATGATTCCTAAAAAGTCTTCTGCTGACCTTAGTGTGGAGGGATTAACATTACGGTGTTTGGGAGCAGCAGTCTTTCCTGCTCATGCCTGAGTGTTTTGCCAGCTGATTTCAACAGTCTGTGAAAATGCCGGTGATTAGGCAAGTGTAAGCCCCTGTTCTCACATGAAGTTCATTTTAAGATCAAGGTATCAGTCAGTGTAGCCATGGCAATTTTATTGTAGCACACTAATATCCAAACTGTTACCATGGAACCGAGTTGCAAAGACTTGGACAATCAATTCTGATCATAATAGTTAAAATGGTCATGACTTAAATCCCACAAATGGCAATGTTCATGCACGTATTTGAATTAAATATTTCTATTTATTGAGGACAGAACAAGTTTTGTTTAGCATCATAATACCAGTGTAGGTCATTCAAGATATAATTTGCCTTGATATTCACAAAAACTTCTTTTCTCTTTTTGTTTTTTTTTAACTTGCAGTCAAGTGGCATTCAAAAAGGTAAACTCCTGCTGTCTTTGGAGATCAAAGAAAATCATGGAAATTACTTCCAATCTGATCCTGAGGAATCAAACATTCAGCCGTTCGATATTTCAAAAAGCAAACACATCAGCACGAATTGGAATTGGCTTTTGCAAAGTAATTTTTTATCCTGCAGTCAAATAAAAGTACAATTAAATCTCCCTGTGAGTTGATTTTGGAATAAATCAGAAGAAAGAGAAAAAGAATGGAACGGGATGATCCAAAGACATTTTAAAATATACATTTGGTTATTATTTTAGAAAGAACAAGAATAAAAGGTAATTTTAATATTTTTCCTGATTGGTGGGAGAAGCAAGAAGGAGAAGAGAGTGAAATAGCAGACTGAGCAAAATAAGCCTCCTTGTAACAGATGAGACTGAATGCTTTATCAGCCCATACCAAAAAATAGTAGTCAGAGAACCCAGTATCACAGCTAAGCCTGGGGCTGTTCTGTGGATTCTGATAGTAAAACAAGCATCCAGAATACTTGCTTCAGCTGAACAAGTGCAGCCTTCTCCACTCACAGTCCAAGACACTTTGGGGCCTAGGCATAAGCTACACCTATTGCTCATTTGGACAAAAAAATCAAAGCACACAGAAATCAAAACAGCGGGTTGTTTATTTTGTGCCATCTGCCACCAACGTGACATAAACTTGGACAGCATAATCCATTACTCTTTGTGCAAAAACAGCATGAAGGTGTTTACTGGTAGCAAGTTTTTTTGTTGAGAAAGTGCATTTATTTTGCAATTGTTCAAACAAGATTTCAACTTGCTTACATAATTTCTTGGAGGAATGCTGTGTCAGGTGAGTGCTTGAAGTCCTATTCACCTGGAAAATCTAATGTATGATAAAAAAACCCCATACAACAGCATGACCATTATGCCTCCACAAAGCAAAAAAATGCCTGCAGTAAAAAGCACCACTGATTTAAGCACTGCTGTCAACATTTGCTTCTTTTAGGCCCTAAGGACCAATAGACTCTTACAGGGAAGCAAATCTGGGTCTTACAGACAGGCAAAGCTCCTAGTACTCATTATTCACAGTCAGGTCCCCAGGAACTCTTACCACATTTCATATTTTTCAATTTGAAAGAATGCACTACTTATCTTGAAACCTCCTTTTTCCCAGAAATGTAATCCATCAATAAAAATGTAACATCAGCACAAAAAAACCCTGCAGAACTGATGTTTGTCTCTGATTTTCCCTTAAGTGTTTAATAAATTAATATGACTATCCACTTCAAAATCATTATCCAACAGTATTGTCCATAACCATAAAATAATACTATTCACTGGTGTGAAACTAAGTTGGAAGCTTCTATAACTAGCCATAGCTGTGATAGCCGTCACTGTCACAGCCTCCTTTTCCTAATTGCAAGTGTGTTTTTACTTCTGGATTAAGCATATGACACAAAGGAACTGAGTTTGACAGTTATGTTATTGTTACGTAACCACAGTTAACCATTCATTGTTTCTAGCTGCTTTTTCCATCTCCTTGGACTGTAAAACGAAAAGTAGTACCTTAAAAGTTAATGTTATACTGAAGTGAGAGGAAAAAGATGAGGGGACTAGAAAAGAAATAGCACTGGCTCAGGAGAGACTTGAAAATTCAGAGACCTGGCTCAAAGACCTGCAGATGTTGACATACTCCTATCTACACTATTATGGTGTGTTACCTTTATTCCCTTTCCTTTGTGATTAACATCCATGTTTATAATACATAAGAGCAACAAACCATGAAAAGCTACTCTAACAAAGAGGACAGCAAAGCATATATTTACAACAATAATTGTTTCTCAAGTCTAAAGAACCTGAACAGAACTTGAAAGAACACCATCGATGTTTCTGATTTGTACAGAAAAAAGATTAAAGATTTACTACATTTCACTTCATATTACAGCATGCAAAATTTCACATCCCTACCTAATCTCTTCCTTAATTTCTCTTCACTACCTGTGACTATACTATAAAATATTCAAGAACTTCCCTCTATCTAAACATTCAAAACCAGCTTAAAATCATGACTGTGCACCAAGCCAGTAAGGTATATGGATATAGTTTGGTTTCAGGACACAGACTTTATTCAAGCTTCTGTCTCTAACAACATGAGAATTATCTGCAGAGACTTTTCTGTAGATATGCATCTGGGTGTATCACGTAGGACATCAGACACAACAGAGCACAGAGACTTCAGATTAGACCACATTCTTTTTCAACAGATGAGACTGAAGTGCAAACAGAGCAAGAGATGGCTCCTTACTGAACAAACAGACGCAAATACCTTAGATGTAGATGCAAACGATACCTACAGAGAAAGTTTTTCTTGGTAACTCTACATCTTTAAAATTCCAAATCTTGGATCAAGTGGAGGGAATGTGGTAAAGAGGGGAAAGATGGAAATACTTCTTGCATGTGACCATTTTTTTTTGTGCAAAGAGTGATTTTAAATGGCCATTGGTTAACCTTAAGCTGAAAAACAAGTAGCACTGCAAAGATCAAAACTCTTGACAATTTGTTTCCTACATTTTTCTCTGAGCTTTCTTTACCAACAGCCCTGATCTTCCTTCCAGTTCCTATGTTTTATCTCCAGTAGCGAGGAGTGTGTGCTTGCTGAGACTGGTGCCAAATGAATGGCTAATGGTTGAGCTCTGCCTGCTGTTCCTGTCACTGCTCTCTTTCCATTGATTTTTCATGAATCTTGAAAGAATGTAATTATCTTTGAGAAATCCAACTTTCTTTCAAATTTGTTTGAAACGGACCAATTTTTGGAGGGGATGAAGGGAACTGACAAACAGATGGCTTCCTTCTACCTTCTAGGTCTTTTAAAAGTCACTCGTACATAATGAAATGATGGAGAAGTATGGGTACTAGCTGTTTTGCTCATCTGTTCTTGGTTTCCCAGTTAGAGTGCTCAAAGTACCTAGGCTGGCACCTACTCTAAGACACAACTCTAGCTAATACCATTTGAAGGGGTGAAGTAATCAATTTAGTTTGTCCTGACTTTCAAATCAAAATCAGGCATTCTATTTCAAAAATTTATTTATGAGCAACAGCACCACCATAACTGCATACAGATATGCAAATAACATGCTCCAACTGCATTATGTGCACTGAAACCAATAAAAAAATCCACTAGTTTGCATAATAGTGGTTTTAGGTTTCAAAATATGCGCATAGTACTACATGTTCAGGTGTTCTTGACATATTTTATATATTCAAAGAACATATTTTGGAGAAGAAGTCTCAAAAGTAGCAGTATATGAAGAACTGTTAACAGACATAGATCATGTATTTAAGCTGGAAAGGAAGCAGGACAACACCAACAAAAAGATATCAAAAGAAAGATATGACAAATGTATCTCAATTTAATCTCTCTCTAAACTGGCAAAGCTGAGAAAAAAGCATCACATTTTCAAGCACATACAATTAGGTATACTTAATCCCATCTAAGTAGTCGTCCTAATCTTGTACATTTCAGTAACAAGGGAACTGATTTGCTATCTATTCTGTAGATTCAAATACATATTCACGCCCACAAAAAAAAAAAAGCTGGGAAAGCAAAGAGATTCTGTGGAGACAATCCAAATAAATTGGCAAGTAAAATTGAATGATATTGACTCATCACCTCCAGAAAGTGCCAAATCCTTCTTAGCAGATGATTTATCTTCCAAGATCTTACTGTGCTATGGTTTCTTACTATTCGTAGGAAAGGCCGTCAGTTTTATGAACAATAAATGTTTTCCATACCATGAACAGATGCATCTAAATGCAAGTTTTTTATTATGAAAGCTAAAGAAAACTGTTAAAAATTAGCCTAACCAAAGAAAAGTAAGCTAAAGAAAGCAAACATTTCTTCTATTATGACAGTTCAGATGCTGTGTTTGGGTCCAATCAAGTTGGATGGGCAGAAATGCCCACCACATCTCCCCAGGTGCCCCTGCATAACAGGTATGAGGTTCTAGATGTGGAAGACCAGGCAGTGGATGGTGTAGGTGTTGATCCATCCACATCAGAGGAGTCACGAAGATCAGAAAGACCTCCCCCTCATATTACTACCACCTCCACAAGGAGGAAAAGACATGTAATAGTTGTAGGAGACTCTCATTTGAGGGGAACAGAAGGTCCAATATGCTGGGCAGGCCCTTCTTTTAGGGAAGTCTGCTGCCTCCCAGGAGCCCAGGTTAGAGACATTGCTAGGAAACTTCCTATCCTGGTCTGACCCTCAGATTACTATCCTTTACTGCTTTTCCACGTGGGTGCTGATGAAGTTGCAGTAAGTAGCCCAAGGGTGATTAAAAAAGAATTCAAGGCCTTGGGACAGTTGGTAAAGGAATCCAGGGCACACGTTATTTTTTCCTCACTCCTTCCAGTGGTGGGCAGAGACATTGGATGAAATAGGCAGACTCAATCCATTAATACATGGCTCTGTGACTGGTGTCACCGCCACAACTTTGGGTTCTTTGATCTCGGGATGGCCTACACAGCACCAGGCTTGCTGGTGTCAAATGGAAGCCAGCTTTCTCAAAG
This sequence comes from Nycticorax nycticorax, assembly GCA_023375905.1. Lineage (NCBI taxonomy): Eukaryota > Metazoa > Chordata > Aves > Pelecaniformes > Ardeidae > Nycticorax > Nycticorax nycticorax. The sequence goes on from JAKFQP010000123.1 coordinate 2,123,137, forward strand.
AGAAAGAGGGTCTTTGCCCAGGAGCTTGTGGGGCTCATTGAAAGGGCTTTAAACTCGATGTGAAGGGGGAGGAGGAACGTAACAGGCTTGCCTGCAACAAGCTAAGGGATGACACGCAATGGTTAGAGGGATGGGGGGCTAGTATGAGCCCTCAACCTGTTGCCCAGTGGCGTGCCAGGGACACTGTAGCACAGTCAAAGTCTTGCAGAGGTGAGCTGGAGGCTCCTGAGGTAGTAGGAGCCAACAAGGAAATACCCATGAAACACCTCAAGGGAAAAAAAGGGCTGTTCCACTATGAAGGTAATGAGGCCAACAGCTCAGATGAAATGCCTCTATACAAACGCACGCAGCATGGGAAACAAACAGGAGGAGTTGGAAGCTACCATGCTGCTAGAAAGCTATGACCCGATTGCCATTACTGAAACATGGTGGGATGAATCCCATGACTGGAATGTAGCTATTGATGGCTACAGGCTGTTCAGAAGGGACAGGCGAGGAAGGAGGGGCGAAGGCATTGCCCTCTACATCAAGAAATCATTAGAGGAGCCAACTGATGAAGCGTTCTTCCTCCAGCTCTGGGAGGCTTTGCGCTCACAGGCTTCTGTCCTACTGGGGACTTCAACCACCCTGACATCTGCTGGAAAAGTAACACAGCAAGCTGTAGGCAATCCATCAGATTCCTAGAATACACTGAAGACAACTTCTTAAGCACATAATAGACACCCCTACCTGAGGGGATGCGATACTGGACCTGGTGGTCACCAATGCAAGTGAGCTCATCGGAGACATCAAGATCGGAGGCAGCCTGGGCTACAGTGATCATGCGCTGGTGGAGCTCACGCTGCTGAAGGAAATGGGAGTAGTGAAGAGTATATTCAGGATCCTAAATTTTAGGAAAGCAAAATTGCAGCTCTTCAAGGAGATAGTCAGAAGGACTCCCTGGGGAATGGTCCCCAGGGACAGGGGAACAGAACAGAGCTGGCAGATCTTTAAGGCAGTGATCCACAGAGCACAAGAGCTCTCAATGCCCAGGTGTAAGAAATCAGGCAAAGAAGGGAAGAGACTGGCATGGCTGAGACAAGAGATGCTGGTCAAACTAAGGAGGAAGAGGGAACTGCACAGGCAGTGGAAGCAGGGACAGGCATCCTGGGAAGAGTATAGGGACGCGGTCCGGTTGTGTAGGAATGGGGTCAGGAAGGCCAAGGCGCAGCTGGAGCTAAACTTGGCTAGGGATGTGAAAAATAACAAGAAGGGTTTCTACAGGTATATCAGCCGGAAAAGGATGGTTAAAGAAAGCGTACCCCCGCTGATGAGCGAGACCGGCAAGCTGGTAACAGCAGATGAGGAGAAGGCTGAGGTACTCAACAACTTTTTTGCCTCAGTCTTCACTGGCAACCTCTCTCCTCACCCCTCCCGAGTTGATGGATGGCATGAGGGGGACCGGGAGGGCATAACCCCTCCTGCTGTAGGAGAAGATCAGGTTCGTGACCACCTGAGGAACCTGAACGCACATAAGTCCATGGGACCTGATGAGATGCATCCCAGAGTCCTGAGGGAATTGGCCGATGTAGTCGCCAAGCCACTCTCCATGATATTTGAAAAGTCATGGCAGTCAGGCGAAGTCCCTGGTGACTGGAAGAAGGGAAACATTGTGCCCATTTTCAAAAAGGGTAGAAAGGAAGACCCCGGGAACTACCGACCTGTCAGCCTCACCTCTGTGCCTGGGAAGATCATGGAACAGATCCTCCTAGAAGCTATGCTAAGGCACATGGAGGCCAGGGAGATAATTCGAGATAGCCAGCATGGCTTCACCAAGGGCAAGTCCTGCCTGACGAACCTAGTGACTTTCTATGATGGTGTGACAACAACAGTGGACAAAGGAAAACCAATGGATGTCATCTATCTGGACTTCTGCAAAGCCTTTGACACGGTCCCCCACAACATCCTTCTCTCTAAATTGGAGAGCTATGGATTTGATGGGTGGACTGTTCGGTGGATAAGGAACTGGCTGGATGGTCGCATCCAGAGGGTAGTGGTCAATGGCTCGATGTCCGGATGGAGACCGGTGACGAGTGGTGTCCCTCAGGGGTCCGTACTGGGACCGGTGCTGTTTAACGTTTTCATCAATGACTTGGACAGCGAGATCGAGTGCACCCTCAGCAAGTTTGCGGATGACACCAAGCTGAGTGGTGCGGTTGACACACCAGAAGGACGGGATGTCATCCAGAGAGACCTGGACAGGCTGGAGAGGTGGGCCTGTGTGAACCTCATGAGGTTCAACAAGGCCAAGTGCAAGGTCCTGCACCTGGGTCGGGGTAACCCCCAGTATCAATACAGGCTGGGGGAAGAAAGGATCGAGAGCAGCCCTGCCGAGAGGGACTTGGGGGTGCTGGTGGATGAAAAGCTGGACATGAGCCGGCAATGTGCGCTGGCAGCCCAGAAGGCCAACCGTACTCTGGGCTGCATCAGGAGAAGCGTGGCCAGCAGGTCGAGGGAGGTGATTCTGCCCCTCTACTCTGCTCTGGTGAGACCTCACCTGGAGTACTGCGTCCAGCTCTGGAGCCCTCAGCACAAGAAGGACATGGAACTGTTGGAGCGGGTCCAGAGGAGGGCTACAAAAATGATCCGAGGGCTGGAGCACCTCTCCTATGAGGACAGGCTGAGAGAGTTGGGGTTGTTCAGCCTGGAGAAGAGAAGGCTGCGGGGAGACCTGATTGCGGCCTTTCAGTACCTAAAGGGGGCCTATAGGAAAGATGGGGAAGGTCTTTTTAGTAGGGCCAGCTGTGTCAGGACAAGGGGTAATGGTTTTAAACTAAAACAGGGTAGGTTTAGACTAGATATAAGGAAGAAATTCTTTACAATGAGGGTGGTAAAACACTGGAACGGGTTGCCCAGAGAGGCAGTGGAGGCCCCATCCCTGGGAACATTCAAGGCCAGGTTGGATGGGGCTCTGAGCAACCTGATCTGGTTAGCAGTGTCCCTGCTCACTGCAGGGGGGTTGGACTAGATGACCTCTAGGGGTCCCTTCCAACCCAAAACATTCTATGATTCTATGAAATAATTTCTTATCCTTAAGGACATTAAAAATAAACAGTACTCAACACATACCATGGGTTCCTTAACTTTTTTGGACCGTTGACCCTGTCAGCTCTCAGAAATGGTCCTTTTTTTTTTCATGAAAAGATTAGAGATGCAAGATGTTTCCTAGGATGAACTGAAGCCTAACTTGAAGAACAGCTGTATATACATGACCTTGAATACCACTACTGTTTTTTGTATTAATAATGCCTAGAAGAAAAGGAAATCAACTTTAAGAAGATAGTAACCATACTCACATTAGCTACAGACAATGGTTTGAAGCTGAACCAAAAATATGTTCACATTTGGATTTGATAATACTCGTATCACAAGACTTTAGGTCAAAGCTGCGATTTTGACAACTGAATTAGTAATAAAGAATAAACACCTTATATATAAAAGTACCAACAACAAATACAAGGAATTTAATTAGGCCTTCAAGTTCAATATTTACCCATAAAAAGTTCAGTTTTCCCAAAATAAAATGTTTCGGATGAAATAGCAGCATGCAAATACCATTTCAGTCCACAAATGCAACTATTGCTGACTTCATTAAAAAAAAAAAAAAAGATACCTGATCTGAGTCAAATTTCCACTGGAATTATTTGTACCTCAGAATAGCAAAGACATTAGGAAAATATTTCAGGCAGAGCTTCCAAATCTCACTATTCTAAATTGCTCCAACTTAACCACATTTTAAACACAATAAAACTCAGCAACTATAATCTAAATCATACACTTACCAGCCTTTTCCCCCACAAGCCTTGAAGCCTAAAGGTTACCATGGAAACAAATTCTGCATTTCCACAAATTGGAAGAGCCAGTTAAAAACAAAACAAAACTAAAAAAATATTAACTCATTGCTAACTATGCCTTATTCAGCTATAAAGATGGCAATGGCTAGCCAGCTTGTAAGCAGCCAGGAATAATGAGAACAACACTCTCATTAATTAATTAATAAACTAATCAGTGATCCAAAGTAGCATGGTTCTCATAAGAGTTACATAAAGAAAAAAAACCAAACAAACCCAAACAACCAGGCTGTTTCTTCCAAAGAAGCATTTCTACACTTTATTTACAACATGCTGTTGTAACTGTTAATGTGTGATAAGAGTGCCACTAAGCCACAACTTACCCTGTAACCTAAGTGGAGGCAGAACTGCTGGCTGAAGCTTTAGATTCAAGCAGCGTATACTCAAAGTGTTGCCTACATCAGAGAATTACAGAGAGATTTAATCTCTCACAGCTTTGGTTTCCTATCTATAAAATGGGGATGGCGATGCTTGTAACAGCAGATAATACTCGGGAAAGGTACTGCTTATGTTTATCTGCATGGCTACCTAATCATGCAACATCATGCAATTGCCATATTGTCCTCTATTTATATTCCAGAATGTTTATCTGTGACCTTGAGCAATACAAAGAAGCTGTAACTCCCAAGGTCGTCTCTTATGTCTATAGAGGTGAACAGATGTGTCTCCCAGTATCTATTTTATACCAAGGTCTGATACGTTTCAGATTATTCATGACCTAAAAGCATATGAAAAATCAAAACACAAGGGCTAGAAGCCAGAATATGCACAAATGGGAATCAGCTATCCTTGTTTGACCTAAGTCCATGGAGAATCTACTATTAAATGAGTTAGGACTGGAATTCTTACTCCAGAAGTACTTCTCTTATCCATAGGACATAAAACTAATCAGAAATAGTTTTGATACAGGAATTTGTTTGCAAAGCCTCCTGCATCTGGGTAATATTATTCTCAAAATATTTAAGGTTGGGGAGCATCATCCTCCTGTTCAGATTGAGATCTAATTTATCCTCTAAATCCTCATCATTTATTTTAAACGTTGTTTAATCACTATAATGATCTTAAATATCATGTCTTCAGAGAATGCCAACTCATGTGACAGTCCTGATAATGGCTTATGTCATGTGAGTCCCTGTCAATTATAAACCAGTTTTAAATCACTAATTACACTGAAGTACATCAGATAGTAACTGTTCTTAACCTAGACCAGATTGGAAACACAATGTAGAACGGTTGTATTCAGTTTTTCCACCTTTTCACAGTAGCAATTTCTAAAACATCTTCGAAAGGTGGCAAGCTATTCATCAGGAGTTTTGAACTTGTACAGTAAAAAGTCACAGAAACTGAAAAAGTTCAAACTGAGGAGTTGTCTAGGAGATCTTTGGAACACTACAGCCCTATCCTGACCACGCTGGGAAAAAAAAAGAAATTAAAATAAAAAAGCCATCTTCTTTCTGCCGCTTTTTTTTTTTTTACTATTGTTTAATTCTCATATTTTAGAAAGTTTCCTACAAAACAAGTGTTTTGTTCAGCCTCAGTTGTAAAACAATAAAGCTACAAAAAAGCAAATACCTAAAGAATCTCTACATTTACTTAAAATAAAATGTAATAAATATTACAGGGATTGAATTTGTTTACTTTAAATTGTGCATTAGAGGCAGACTAACTTTTCCCAGTTCTCTTCAAAAAGAAATATGGCTACAATGGGAGGTCTTAAATCTTCAGTATTATTCCTCCATGCTGTTTCAGTGCAAATAGTGAAACTATTTCTAGAAATTCAAACCACTCTTATCAGTGGCAGTTAGCAAAATCAAACCTGTTGTTAAATACAGTTTTAATCTTCTTTTGTCCTAAAAAACTTTCCCCTAATGAAAACCAAGAAGATATACTCTATTTTTGCTATAAAAATGGAAATTTGCAAAAATGCTATATGCTATTTTTAGTCTTGTGAAGACCAACTATAATCACAAATTTCATCAACTTTCCTAGCATGGTCCGCACAGGATAAACATTCACTGCTCTTGCTTAGAGGTATGTTTCAACATTTTTGGATGAGAAAAATTAGGTGTTCATGTGGCTTTAAGACAGCCTCCCAGTTTCAGACTAGCTACTGTCTCTGGTCATTGAAGAAAAGTTGGTGACAGAGCTTATAGTAAAAGCCTTTTAGCATAATAAAATAAAAAAGTAATAGATACTAAAAGAAAGGGGAGAGACAGCAAGGGAGAATTGCATGTTTCTCAAGAGACAGGGCACAGAGGACACCGATTAACCAATACCATCTAAACCAGAATATTCTAAGGATATTACATGTCAGTCAAAGCTTTAAGGAACAAAATAATTTACTTCCTTCTCTGCTAAAAAAGTATACAGTAATCACCATCATAAAAAAAGCCAGTCTCTGATTCAACCTTCTTTGTTTTATAAATCTTTAAAGCGCCTCTGTACTGCTTTTCTCAAGTCCATTCTCCTGATGAGGTTTGATCACCTGTAACCCTATTTTCCCTCTGAGGCTGGAGACTCAACATCTATTTTTTCCTACATCCTCTGTCTAACAGAAAAGAAATAGGAAAATCTTCAATGATCTTTGCTTTTATAAAGTGACTACTGTACAACTTTGAAAGCATTATTGTTTTTTGAAACTGTTTTTCTCACACAGCCATAGGGTGCACACTCACTTGACCCAACATTGAACATCTTGTGCTTTAGCATTTCAAGTCATTCGTATTGTGCCACCTTATGTGCCATGACAACTGATGCACTGTCTAGCAATCAGTATACATACGAGTTTACAATGCTATTTTTGTAACTTTAGAACAATCATCTAGAGTCAACATAGCTTTTGATTTTCTAGCAAACCTGCCATTTTCGGACTACAGTCCTGAAATTACCTCAAACTGGTCTTCATATATAATATTATCATCAGTCTGCACCTCTCTGGTGTTTCTTGAGAATTTCCTTCACCTTTGCTTCAAACTCATTTACTTTCCCAGTAGAAAGCATGTCTCCAGTAAGTTTAACACATGTTCATTTTATCACAAGTTTTATCCAGAAATACTTCACAGTGATTTCAAACAGCCAATTAGAAGACATACTCTGATGCACAAGTAGTTAAACAATACAGTTGTCATTTAGGATACTATAATCATTAGTTCACTGCTGGCACTTGAACACTTTCTACAAATAGTTCTTTACTATATAGGAAATAGAAAAACACCTTACTCCCTAAAAAATGCACATTTTACTTTTAAACAAAAGTTGCAAAATAGTTTTGTTTCTTATTAATACATTAACATGGACTAAAAGCATGATACTCTTTGATCTGTGTTCTCTTCCTGTCACAAGCATTCTTCACACAGACCCTTCTTGCACTCTAACCCTATCTGCAAGGTGTAGATTTGTGCCTACAGAATGCACTAATAGAAATCTGCAGAACACTAACCCAGACAATGGTATGTTGCGTTGTTTCCTTTGTTCAAGGCTTGCTTAATTACATTCTGCAACATGGAAAATTCCTATGCATTTTTAAGTTTAAATCAAGATGTTCTAACATCTACCATATGTAAAATATTGCACATCTGTCATACCATTCTCATCTTTTAAGAGTGGGAAAACTTTTTGAGGAATTCATGGGTTTCATGTTTGGTGACTTCTCCCTCTCTCAAAGGTTTGGACACGGGAGGTACTTTTTGTGGTCCTCATGTACAGTCTGAAAACATGTTCACTCAAGTGAACTGTTGTAGATTTCCATCTTGTGAAAACTGCCTTGTTAGTCAGGCTGATCTTAACCCAACCAACATCCAGCCATATCCCTGTTTCCACAGAATCACAGAATGGCAAGGGTTGGAAGGGACCTCCAGAGATCACCCAGTCCAACCCCTCTGCTAAAGCAAGTTCACCTAGAGCAGGTTGCACAGGACATCATCCAGGAGAGGGTTGAATATTCTGAATATTTCAAGGAGACTCCACATCCCCCCTGATACTAGACATAAATAAGTTTTCACTAGACATAAGTTTCACCAACATGTGGGGCGCACCACGGACTATAACATCTTCCAATCTCTCAGAAACCAGACAACAAATAAAGAAGACACTAGTATCAAGCAACAGTTTCACAGACAGTGGGAGACTGAGCCATCACATCTCTGAGAACAGCTGAGTCTCTCAACTTGCCCTCATTTAAAGAAGCATTAGCAATGCCCTCCAACAATAGGCCCAAGTCTATTCCGCTTCTTTTCCACAAGCTATATAAAGGGCATAGATCCCATATTCAGCTGGCTGTGCAGGTCTTCTTAGCACATCTGAGACTGCCAATCAAGGCACAAGACAAAACTCAATCACGGTATGCTCCGCAGTGACATGCTCCTGCCTTCATATAATTAGATTGCTGGGGAAACCATTCTATAATCGTTCAAACTGTATCTACAGAAAAAAAATGAAACAGTGTCTCTTCTTTGAATCTACTCTCTACTATCAGAAAATCTGCTTTAAAATCATGTCCTTGCAGAAAGGCCTTCCACGGTTTAATATTTCCTTCCTTGGAAAAGCATATGTTAGACTTAGAACACACACATATTTTAATCACTAAAAATACAATACAATTTGAGAAGAAATTGAACCAAAAAATTCTGTAGGGAAAAATCAGATAAACAAAATCTAACTAATATAAATACAACCCTACAGTTATAAATTGAACTGACTTTTTTTGTTGCTATCCTGTGAAATGTTTAACCAGTGTCAGATTATTACCTTTGCCTTTTTATTAACCTTATCTGCACTTTTGTGTTCCCAGGCTACTACAAACATTACATAAAGCCTTGTCTATATGGTAAATAAGCTCTATCTGGTTACCTAGGCACGACAAAGACCATTTTCTATGAACTGAATAAAAAATTAAACAGCTAAAAATGCAGACCTTAGGGAAAAAGGTTTTTTGCCAGAATATATTATTTATATTTAACATTCATATTCTCCTGTCAAATTTTCAAGCAGTGAAAGTGAACAATATTTAGTGTAATTGAATTTTAAATCTTATGCTAATTGTTAGTGACCTTTGAACCTTGGAAGTAGTGCTACCATCCGCATGGCAAATGTAATTATGGAATTTGATTTCCTATATGTTGTAAGCAATGAAACTGCTTTAATTGACACTGATATATATTTGTAATAACTTCTGTGTAAATTAAAAATCAATGCTAATTTTAGCTCCCTGGATACTATTTTTATCGGACTGGTTATTTCTTTGGAATTGGAGATATGCAGAAGCAAACATTTTGCAGAATGTACAATATGTGTTTTAAATCCCAGTGTAGTTTGCATCCATGCCATTTATGTATAAAGCTTGCATATCTCACACTTATGTACACATGCATAAAGACAAATCCCATCAGATCTAGGCTGCCTTCAGGAGATTTTGCTTCCAGCTGATTTTTGATTGATTGTGAAGCATGCTTCACAATGACTAAGTGGGATATCATTGTATTATCTGGTATCAGTGCTGCAGTGCACTGCAGATATCCAAAACAGGGTTACAAAAGAAACTTACTTTTTTTTCCCCAATTTTTATGGGGCAGTCTACACTTAGCAAAACTTTCAACCCTGTTATGCTTTCAAAGAAATGCTTAGCAAACATTGCTATGTTGTTTCTTTCTTATTTTACCATTTTTCTTTGTCCCCATACTCATTGATTAAATGTTGGAAAGCAACCTACAAATATAGATATCTAAAGTAAAATTACAACTTCATACCAAAGACAGTGGTTTTGTTTGGCATTAATAAAAATATTTTGCCATCTGGAAACAGGTGTTCTTTATTAATTCAGGTAAATTTCAGACCAGGCTTTGAAATAGTCACAATAGCTGCTGTGGGGAGTGGAAGGTGATCTTTGTGGTTTCAGCCCTCAAAACCAGCATGCTGAATTGTGTAAAATACTTTTCTTTGTCATAAAAGTCACAATAACTTATAATTTTTCCCTAAAACTAAAATGGATAGAAGCGTATTTTGAAATTACCTTTTATGGTTAAATGGCGTGAAACATATAAGCTACGTGCTAAATAAAGATGGATTGAGGAACAATGAAGAGTATAAGAACACTCACAGCTCAAAGGTCTCGCTCTCACACAGCACAGGGCCACATCTGATCTCACGGTGGTTTATCCTGCTGTGACTGCATAGACTTCATTAAGCTTCATCCTTTATATAAACACAAATGAATACATAAATAGAAAGCAAAGAGTTGCACAGCTTTTACACTAGAAAAGGGGGGGAGGGGGGCAGAATCTCAATCAGGAAGCAACCAGCTACAGCTCCAGTTCTGTTTTCAAAAGCTGTTCACATTGTACTCCTTAGCAAGATAGCTAATTTATGTCATAGCTGCAAAGCAGCAAAACCAGTGCAATATTATAAAATATTAGGGAAATACTGCATTTCAAAGAAATAGCATTTCTCATCTGTAATGGAAACTCAACGTGACCTAAATTGTGTCTTTAAATTAGAAACTATATAATAATTTCTTTTTGCTCCATTTCAAGTAGCGAACTCTCTTCTTTCCTGGATCCTTTCCTAGCAATACTACTCAGTCATCAGGGTGTACCTAGGACTCGCACTCCATGGTGAGAGCCATTACCACCCCTCTCACCCCAGGGCTCTTTTCAGCAAACGGCATTTGGGAAGAAGGGAAAATAGGAAAAAAAGCAGACAACTTCAAACCATAATTGATTTCTGTTGGCTTGCAAAAAGCAGCACATTTTTGTAGTCAATGATTTTATTGTAAGCAACCTCTCATGAACTAATCCCTTCTAGAAATAAAAGAATGAGAAGAAAAATTTTATACGCTAGGTTTTGTAAATGCCACAGAGGCCTAGCATATCCCAACATACTTGTAGTTATATTTTACTCAGCAAACAAACCTTTGACTTGTAATTTGCTTCTGATGGAGCCTAAAAGCACTTTATTATATTAAAGCTTATTGATGCCTGTACAGCCCTTTTACCTACAGCTATTTCAAATGTAGTGAAATAATGCAACACTAATCTCCAAGACTTTTATTCCATAATAGATGTTTTTCTCACTAAATCAATTCAAAGGCTAATTGGGGTGGAAGGTGACTATCTCTAGTGGTTATAAATACATTTGCATTGCTATCAATCTTTTACACGACTGGTGTTTAACGAGGCTGAACAGTAGCTCAGTCTCGCCTTCGAATGGTAAAACTTGATTCAAACACGTAGTCAATGCTGCCATCAAGTGCCACAACTAGCACTTGCACCACTCACCACTTTCCAGCCCAGACGTCCTCGCATACGTTTGCTTCCCAGCGAGCACCCATGCAAGAGGAGGGATGCAAGAGGCTTTTGCTCAACTCCAAATTGTCCTGTGGTTTCCAACACCAAGAAGCTCTTCCAGAGTGCAGATATTGTTGACCAAGCTCCCTCAGCTCTGCTGGACACCTGAAACTCAACCCATTACCATCCACTGCAGTCAGGGGCATAACAAAAAGCGTCAAAAACCCCATGATGATTTAAACCAGACAAGCCTCACCTCACTGTCTAGACAGACCAGAAAAGGTTATCGATTCCTTCAGTGTATCTTGGACCATGGACTACATCCATACACTCTTAAGTCACTCAAAACATCTGTAAGTACATTTCATCCTCCTGTCCAATGAAGAGTCTCTTGTCGCTTTCTGAAATAAGCTTACTCACACACACAACCCAGAAAAAAAAAAAAGGCAAACACTTTGCAGTTATATTGGGCACATAATTTGAGGTGTTATATATACTCAACAAGTTGCAGGTGTCAGGGAGAGACAAGAATCCACAATGTTCATCACGTGCCCATCTCAAAAAAATTTACAGGCAAGGCTGTTCACAATATTCCTGTGAGATGGGTAGAACAGGATACCCAAAATATATGAGTCCAGTTTACCTTTCCCCAAAAAACTGAATTTGTCTGAAACAGGTGTTAAGGCTTTCCTTAGACAATAAACTTAAATAAAGGGGTTTGGGCTGAAGCATGTCTAAAACCATTTTTACAGATTTTGCCTAATGAGAAATATAGAGATATGGGAAAGGAAGCAGCTGGTTTTCTACTGAAAAACTTACTTAGGGAAAGAGCTGTTTTGTTTACTTGGTTTGCCTGCAAAACTGTCAGATTATCTAAGTGAGCTCAGTGACTCTTCCCTCCACATCATTTCTGCATGGACAGCTTGCAATGATGTGTATCTTCCTCTTGAAGGAAGGGTGATCTGAACCAATTATTTTGCAAACACCTGCAACTTTTACCCATCACCAGCCAGACTGTTACAAGCATTATCCATGGAAGGATCATACATAGTCAATGTCAAAGATATAAGCAGCAAGCAGCCCATACAACCTTGAGGAAGTTAGAGCATTACTAGGTGCTCTCTAGAGTCTTACAACCAGAAATTTAAAGTAGCCAAGTGGTGATATGATAGAAGACTGGGTTTACTGAAGCCAGTTATTATGATTCCAGAATTTTGCTTTCATGTGCCTAATGTTGTAGTAAAGAGTTCATAAACTGTAGGTTATGATGTTAAAGCAGCGGGCAAGAAACTTGTATTCTGTCCACTATTACTGAGCGTTTGTACGTTCAGTGTCAGAAGACAGTATTTCCTCTGCAAATATTAACGCTGTAGCATGGTACTTCACATTGCAAGTAAAGAAAAGCCTTTGTGTCAACGAATACACAGGCTAAAATGAGTACTGAAATAGAATTGGGAGCCTAAGGGAAAAAATAATCATGGAGACAGACAAAATGGACAAAAATAAACTTAGAATCAGTTACAGGCACATATGCATAACGGTACTTCAACTACAGTGTAAATTTACACTGTTGTTTGAAAGGAATTAGGGGACATACTTGTCAGATGGTTTGGAAAAAAATATGTCTAAAAAGCTTTCTCAAGACTTAAGCCAAGAATTCACATTTTAAAAAAAGAAAGAGTCCAGAATAAAAGTTCAATTTAGGAGGCCTCTGGCTAAATAGGGAATGAACATTACAAACGAAACCAAACTCCCCTCAAATGTGGTACATGTGCTGCAGCATTAATATTGCTCCTTTCATGTGTTCCAAGATCACAACTGGTGTCACACTGACATCTTTAATTTCTGCCTTAAGTATTTTTAAACAAAGAGGTATATAATCAGAAGACAACTGAACAGACTACATCTTCTCATGTATTATTTGCTCAGAAATTGAGACCTTCACTGTTTATTGAAATTTCCAAAATGTGACCAGTTGAGGACAAATCTCACTGGTTTGCTTAGTGTAAGTAGATGTGAAAAATGAGAAACTAACTACAGGTTATTTTCCTTGACGTCATGAAATACTGCAATGCATCATCGATAACAGCAACAAAAAAAAACCACCCCTAGAACAACAACAAACATGAAAAAGGATGGAGCACTATATATTAGGGCTAGTTAATGTGCCAGTGCAACCGAGACTACAGTGAGAACCTGCCAATTGAATTAATGTTGCAGCTGTTTCTGAATTTTCCTTACCACTGCCATACCACAGCAATAGAGGGGAGATCTGTGAAATCAGGCTCTAGCACTGTGACCAGTCATTGCTGAAGTGATTCAGTGCCAGTCTAAGGCAAGTTTTTAAAATCCGAGTAGCATCAGCACACTAGTGTACCCTAGAGCTTTCACTGTTACTATGCAGGAACCAGACCTGTGATAAGCAGAGCTGGACGATTTACAGGGAACAAAATGATCCTGGTCAAGTGGTAGCATTTTATGACCTCACATTCTGAGTATCAGCCATTCTACAATTATTGCATAGAATTACCATTTCTTTCATACAGTAGGGCTAATACACATTTTCAGAAGTTAAAAAAAACCCACTAGGGTTTGGATAAGATGCACCTTGAATACTGTGTTCAGTTTTGGGCTCCTCACTGCAGGAAAGACATTGAGTTGCTGGAACATGTCCAGAGGAGAGCAACAAAGCTGGTGAGGGGTCTGGAGCACAAGTCTGATGAGGAGTGGCTATGGGAACTGGGGTTGTTTAGCCTGGAGAAGAGGAGGCTGAGGGGAGACCTTATCGCCCTCTACAACTGCCTGAAGAGGAGGCTGTAGTGAGGTGGGGGTCTGTCTCTTCTCCCTGGTAACAGGAGATAGGACGAAGGGAAATGGTCAGAAGTTGTGCCAGGGCAGGTTTAGGTTGGACATTAGGAAAAATTTCTTCACCGAAAGGGCTGTCAGGCTCTGGAATGGGCTGCCCAGGGAAGTGGTTGAGTCCCCTTACCTGGAGGTATTTAAAAGCTGGGCAGATGAGGTGCTTAGGGACATGATTTAGTGGTGGGATGGCAGGGTTAGGTTAACAGTTGGACTTGATGATCTTAAACGGCTTTTCCAACCTAAATGATTCTATGATTCTATATTCCAGGCATCTAGCATCTAAAAGAGGTACATGACAGTTAACCCAGTGTAGAACATGAAAGTTGGCATTAAAGGTGCTCTGGATATGTGTTGAAGTTTGAGTTTGGTAAAAAAATCAGGCAACTTAATGCAAAAAGAAAAATCACTGAGATTATTAAACTGATAAATACTGCTTGTGACTGAGAAAGTTCCTGAACTGGGGAATGCTGAAAGAGGTGACTGCTGGGGCAAGTATTACTCTAAGCTTTCATTTTCTCATATTCGTTCTTAGGTATCTGATAGTGATCACTGATGGTGACAGACTACCCTGCTAAATACATATTGTCTGCTGCAACATGGCTGTTCTTGTAGTGCAACTTTCAAAACCTTATCTGCTTTCACTCTTAATTTGAATCAAGCATATCTGGAAAAACTACATTTGAAAAAAGTCACAAAAATTCATTAGAAATGTCCTTGCAACCACCCATCTATGCTGAGACTGCCTGTGGTTTCTGATAAGCCATCTTTAAATATACTTCATTAAAAGATTCACAGCTGTTGAGTCAGACAACCTTGCATCTTCACATGAAACACTGACTAGAATTGATCTGCCGAGTTCCCATGCAAACTGATTTTGTGCCTTTAGCTCTGCACCTTCTTTCATAGGTTATGATGGCTCACCGCTACACTGCTCTTACATTAGCGTGCTTGCTGAAGGTAAGGTACAAACAAGCACAGCATCAGTGATGACAATAAACTAACAATTTACTTATGCTAATAGGGAGTGTTTGAATTTAAATCGCTAAAACACTTCAGCAGCCATAAAGTTCAGTGCATGAGTATTTTAAAGTTAAAAATTGCAACAGCTGGCTATTTATCTATGCTTTTGTTTTACTTTATTTTGATCTAAGAGCAGCATTCATGTTTAAAAAGACAGACGGGTTTTGTTGCATAGTAAGATCATCCACATGGAAGCAGATGCAGTTCTGCTGAATCGGGCCCTAATTTATATCAATCACATTTTATCCAGCAGATATGCCCTAGTTTTGTTGTACTATGTTACCATCTATTAAAACAAAATTGGAATCTTTTCAGTCCAACAGCTTTCCTTAAAAGACTCTTATAGGCAGGTTTGACCTTTACATTATGAATTTCATTTCATTGTAAGCTCTTACATTTATATTACTGCTTAACATGAACTCTCACTGAAATGTGACCTGACAATTTCTATCTATATTTATTCATGCTAAGCTTTCTGCTTAACAATCATTGGGCTAAAAGTGTAGTATAGTTACTGTAGAAATAATATTTCCTGCTATTTCAGACAATGAAGGTCATACCAGCTTCACATAAAAGGAAATGTAATTTTTCATGCTTTTCAATTGTGGCATACATTTTAAATTCCTTGTTATAATCACCTATAATAAAGTGTTTGCCAAAATTGCTTTTTTCCCCCAACTCCCTTTTCTCTCTTTTAAGTCAGGCATACAGTTTTTATCATTAGTACTGCCCTGCCTACAGGATAAAAATATCAAATACACAGATTCAAAACTTACTGAGCAATACAGCTGAAAAAAACCAAACCAGAACAACCAGGCTCAGGCCTGACTGTGCATGAGTTTCATTTGTGCGTTCTTATCCCATTGGCAAAATAATATTACCTTTCTGGAGTATGCATTCAAAGAAAGGAACCCAAAGAGATCTACAAGCTGTTAAGCTTCATGTTCTTATTAAACCAGATAAATTAGAATAACTGCACAGTTCTAGTTCCATGATGAAAGATGTTGTCGACTTCCAATTAGTTTTATTTGGATACTGGTGCCTCAGTTCCTAGCTGGTCATCAGTACACAGTAACTATAGCTACTGTGCTAATTTCTGCATTGCACATTTGTACCTTAGACTTCCAAAGTTATTGGAAGGCTCAGAACAATAGATATTGCTATCATGAAAAGGCAGCTACTGACATTTTGAGCGCATTTTTCTAGTTAAAAGCATTAGCTGATTTTTCTCTAAGCAGATAAGTGTATTTAGAAATACGCAGATACCACTATTTGTGCTTTGTAAGTATGCTTCCATGCTTACATAAAATGCTCTATTGTACAATTTAAAACCATATAATTTCAACAAGTTGTAAAACATACAAATATTTATAAGATGGTTCTTAAAAAACAAATGTACAGGGGTTTTTCTGTATACTAGTTACATGAGACACCGACTGAACATTCATAGGGTGTCAACATTTACAGCAGTTTAACATAGTGAACACAAGACCAGTAGCTGGGTTGGGGTTTTTTGTGTGCATATGTGAGGTTTCTTTAAGCAATGCATTTTAGCTACATAATGGAGCATTTTCTGAAGCATTCATTCCATTCCTGGTAACAGGTAAAGCATATTTGATTTGGAAATAACTAATGATTTCAGTTACAAAGCACATATAGTAGGAACTTTCAAATGTCCACTCCAAGCAGCAGCATAGCAGCACAGCTGAAACAACGTATTTTAGCATCCATAGCAGGAATTCTGTGAGGGAAAAAAAATAAATCCAAGAAACACAATGCCATGGAAAAACTAATTCAGCAGTAGTGTTAGTTTTGTGTCTGCACAAGTAGCACAAAATGGTTTGGTCCAGGGCTCCTCCTCTCCCTCAATAGCTCCATGCCAGTGATAATAGACAGCCCAGCTCCTGTCTCACAACAATCCTTACCTCTGTATTCTTCCCTTCCCACAGGGATTTAACTCTGCCAAGGGGCTGGAAATCTACCTGCTAGGCAGTTCACTTGGGAAAGAGAGGGTAACGTCAGTGTCTGGTGAGGGTGGTTATACAAATGCTTAGTGAAGATATTACACTCATTCAAAGACAGAGATCAGCTGAAGGAAACATTGTATTCATGAAAATATGGAACTTCATGGAAACAACCTCAACACTAACAGCAATCCAACCAGAGCACGTGAGCTGTATCCAACCAAATCCAGCAATATCAATTTAATGCACTGTAGTATATTGTCCAAAAACCGACATTATATGGAGATGGTGGTGGGGTCGTTACTATTATTTTGACAGGAGATACACAAATTGCAACTAGTTGCAGAACACCATTGACCATTATTGCATTAATAAGCAACTTATAATTATGATAGGTCAAAACGTAGGGTATGTAGCTCAAACTACTGAATGCATAGTACTCACAGCCCATAATCAAGTTTTGAGCCACAAGTTCTATTACCAAGTCCCTCAAAAGCTGCATCTAAAAACCTGCTAGTATACTAACTGTGGAAACCAATGCTAATACTGAATGTCATACATCGAAGACATGGCTATTCACCGTTTTCTATGTTATTTATAGACTTCAATACTGAGAAGCAGTATTACTAGAATGGTTACAGTGTGCTACTAGTCAGGACTAGACAAACAGCCGCATGACAAAACAATTTGGCTGCTACTGACATGCTTCTTGGTAAGGTTAAATTCTGCCTCATGGACCAAATCCAACACAGGCATTAATGTAATAACTCTTCTCTATAATATGTCCCTCCAAAATGATTTGAATCTGGAAGAATGCGAACCACTAAGTTCTATATGGTATGATTTGCATGGATGACCTGCTAGATAGCAATTGCAACATGAAATCAAGTATCATTGTGAAGTACCTCCAATGTGCTTTCTGTATTAAAAATACAGCAGTTGCACACGACTCTTAGAACAACTGCCACATCAGCTGTTACAGTTGCACAGATCATACTTGTTTAGTGTGCCAATAACTCATCCAAGTTCATTTATGATAGGCATACCAGAAAGAAAATCTTTGCAGCCAGAAGCCTGAATAAAATTAACTTCACCAGAACACAAAATTGCCTATCAATAGAAATCACTCTAAAATGGTTGGCCTTTAATACTAGTTCTAAAAATATCGTGTTGAATTGGTGTAATTTTCTGGATCAATCAAATGAACACTGGAAAACATGTTGGGTTTGAAAACTACATATATAAGGGTTATATTTTTTCTTCTTTTAAATATCTCAAAGCCTAGTCGGTTTTTAACCTACTGCCTGTTATTTTTTCCCCCCATACTCCTTTACACACAGTATACTTAATTCAATGAGCTCTACACAACAATGACACTCAAGCTTAGTGCAGGGGGTTTGCCTTTGAAGCACCAATAGCTTTGTATTATGTGTACAGACATATATATGAATTTTAAAATGTGGCTTTGATCACAAACAAAAACTGCATTCATCTCTGAAGTATGACAGCAATGTAGGAGAGACATTAATTGTCTTGTCTTACAGTCCATATTATAAATCCGTGACTTTTTAAAGTATTGGAATTATGAAATAAAATTCAGATCTCAGAACTGACACACACTATGGCTAACAATTCATCTGCCATGCAGACAAGATGCACTTCTTAATTAGGTAAAACTTTCTTATAAATTTTGTATGTTTACAATGAATAAAAATTTTAAACTATCAGTTTACTATAATTATCTCAATCATTAAACATACTCATCAGGCTAAAGTCAAGACTCTACTTTCAACTGTAATTTTGTGCAGTGCATGTAGGATGTGTAATGCAGTACAGAGCACATGTGGTAAGCACTAATTCAAGAATTTGGGTTTCTTACAGAGACTCAACTCTTCTCCAGAATGCCATCTTGACTGGGGAACAGTCTTCAGACTAAGCCATGTAGTCTAAATTTGTTTATTGAATTTTGTAGATACCATTCTTCATAAAAAGTAAGGAGCACATATCTCTCTTAGGAGAAAGAGTCTAGCACTCTAGCAATCTTTGGAATAAAACCATTAATCCAAGTTTCTCTAATAACAGGACAAACAATCTAAAAAGGTCCATCATACTTATTCAATCAGTTATTCACTACTGCTCTCTAACAGGTCAAAGATCAAATGGGCCACTTCCTTGCTGATCAAATTAATCTTATCTAAGCAATTGCTAACTTTGGGACTGACCAAGCTGATCAATGAGGCAAATCAGAGTCACAGCAAAAGAAAGCAGAAATTACTGCACATATTTTTTCTCAAAAAAAAATTATATATTTAATACAGGCATAAAAAATTCAAAGTGACACTGAAGTAAAATAATCACACATTTTAATAGATTTCTTAACTTATGACAGAGTAAAAAAAAGGTCAAAATATCAATGCTGAATTCACATTTTTGGTATTTTCTTGGAATTACTTTAAGTCAAGTGAGATAAATCTACTGTTTTTCTCCATTGAATTTGGTTTCATTCTCCTTAGCTATCAAGTAAAATGTATTAATATTACTCAGAAATACTTGATTTAAAACACATTTTTAAAAACCATTGTATATACAATGGTCCCCTGAGCAAACCAGACATTTATAGCAAGACTTGGTATCAATTGTTGCAGTTATGTTTTTGGAAGTTCTAACTTGTTGGTTCTTACACCTATCCACAAAACAAACCAACTGAGATCAGTTACTCTGTGTCATCCCCGTAACACATTAGATTTGTAAGCACTGACAAAAAAACCCACAGGTTGAGTGCCTTGTAGTCAAATGAGACACGGTATGGATCCAGCCTCCACAACACTAAACAAAAAGCTTTGCATTGCCCATCTGCACAGCAAATTTCACCCTGTGCTAATACATCTGATAAGAGGAACTATCTGGCATACTGACAGACTCCTCAAAATTGGCAGCTGTTTTTCTAAAAAGCAGTTGGTAATTGCTTCGTAAAATAATATGGCTTTTACAAAATCTGAAATCTCACCTGTCATTTTGATGTCAAAATAGTCTTTCTCAGTAGATATTACTATTGTTTCAAAAGTTATAGCATATATTCTTAAAAGGTGAACTAAAGGAACAAAAGACACAAAAGATAAAAGCATCAAGCAAATAAATATAAAAGATATAAAAAGCTCCTAAAGGAATAACAAAAGGTATCTGAAAACATGGTGTCTAAAAGTAGTTTATCATAAATATGAATGCCCAGGATTCAGACTGGAATTTTCCATTTCTTTTTCTGGAAGACCTAGCTAAATGCTATTGCAAATTGGAAAGGAAGAATCCCAGCAGCACAGACCCTGACCTACCATCAACTGTGAAATAGAAGTTTGAAATGCAACTTTCATAGACCCATAGAATGGCTTGAGTTGGAAGGCACCTTTAAAGACTATCTGGTCCAAATCCTCTGCAAGGGAAGGGACATCTTTCACTAGATCAGGTTGCTCAAAGCCCTGCCCAACCTGACTTTGAACATCTCTAGGGACAGGGCATCCACAGCTTCTCTGGGCAACCTGTTCAGTGTCATACTACCTTCATCATAAAAAATTTCTTCCATATAGCCAATCTAAATCAACCCTCCTTCTGTTTAAAACTGTTGTCCCTTGTTCTGTCACTAGAGGCTCTGGTGAGAAGTCTCTCTCCATCTTTCTTATAAGCCCAGTTCATATAATGCAAGGCCACAATAAGGTCTCCCCAGATCCTTCTCTTCTCCAGGCTGAACAACAACTTTTAGCCTTTCTTCATAGCAGGGGTGTCCCAGCCCACTGATCATTTTTGTGGCTCTCATCTGAATCCACTCTATTAGGTCCATGTCTTTCTTGTGCTGGGTGCCTCAGAGCTGGATGCAGGTGGGGTCTCACCAGAGCAGAGGAGGAGAATCACCCATCTTGACCTGCTGGCCACCCTTCTTTTTATGTGGCCCAGGATGCAGTTGGCTTTATGGGCTGCAGGCGCACATTGCTGGCTCATGTCCAATTTGTTATCTGTACATTTTCTTTAATCTTCTTTTTCTGGTCAATGTAAAAGCCCTTATTCTTCTTTGCATCCCTTGCCAAATTCAGCTTCAGCTGTGCCTTAGCTTTCCTGATCCCATCCCTACACATCCAGGAGTTCCCATATTCTTCCCAGGATACACATGTCTGGTTCCACTGCCTATCCATTTCCTTCTTACACTTTAGTTTGACCAAAAAGTCATTCCTGAGCCATGCTGGGTCTCCTGTCTTCCTCTCCTGATTTCTTACATGTGGGAATCAAGACATAGAAGCCAAATCCTTGAGTACAGCACCCGCCACACAGCCAGGCATTCACTTGTTCAATTTGTCTCCTCCTTCCTAAACCTATTCCTCTGACTGGGAGGACAGAGACCAGTGCTCCTGATCCTTTTAATATTGTTGGAGATAGAGATGGATAGTCTCTTTTCATGGTTCTAAGTTGCTTCATCACAGTATCATTGGAGCCTACATGGAATAGTAGGAGCAGATGGTAATCTGTAGGGTTCACCAGGCTCAGCAGCTGCTCAGTTACATCGTAAAGGCAAGTTCCTGGTAGGCAGCCAGCTTCCCTAGAGAAGCTGTCTGGATTGCAAATGGGTGCTTTGGTCCCTCTCTAATGAATCTCCACCTATTTATACTTCACATGCATGTCTAATGTATAGATCTCCTGCTCATGTGCCCAGATGTTGCACTGTCTGCTGAGCTCTTCTTGTTTGAAAAGTTCTAGACAAGCATACTCCCAGCTATGACATCCACTGCTGCTTTCAGATGCTAGGGAGACTTCCAAATGCTGGAGCTCCAGCCAACCTAAGGTTTGGACAGCCATTTCAGTCCTTGGGAGGTCTGTCTGGGTAGAGATGTCAGCATAGGTAGGCTGTAGTGCTTCTGTTGGGTTTCAGCCTCAGCCTTGCAGTTGCAGCAGGTGGAGAGCATTTTCTGTCAACAGGACAGTCTCCTCATAGTTCTTAAAAAAAAAATGATCATCCTTTTGAAAGATGTTGACCTTCTAAGTGTAATTCCCCAGAGACGTCAAACTTCTGGGTAGGCTTGCACAGCCACCAGTTACTTTGAGTGACTGGCAGGGCTGCAGCCTAAGCTTGCTGGTGAAGAGAGAAGTATCATCATCTGCTTCTGCTCCGGATGAGCTCATTGAGGTGGCAGACTCAATTTCTCCCGTTCCTCCAGGATGTGATGCTTAGCATTTATAAAGGATGAAAAGGATTTCCAAGCTTGCAGGAAAGGTGGACCAGAGAAGACGTTCTACCAGACCATGACCAAAGCCTTGTTCTTCAATATTTCTTCTAACCAGCCATGTTTGCATGAAGAACTTCAGTAAAGCCAATATATCAGGCAATTACCTGTACTAGTTCTCAGTGATAGCTATTATTTTTACACAGATCTTGTATTAGTTACTGTCACAGTAGCTGGTACAAACTTGTCCCTAGCTGTGTCCTCTTTGCTTGACCAGACATTTTCTCAGCCCACAGACACAGCCCTTCTTTCTGAGGCTACTGAGTTGAGCAGCACTGCAGGGTAACAGCAAAGGCCAGCTTGCATCTGCCTGGGTCAAGACTTCAGGGATGCTCCAGCACTTGGGGGACATCCTCCTTGCTCTGCCTAAACTCCCATCAGTTAGCTCTGCCTAGAGGGTCCAAAGGCTTAGTTGTCCTCATCTTTATTGTCCAAATATTTAGGCCAGGGTTTTGTAAACCTCCCAGGGACTGATCTAAATGCCGAAGGGAACTGAAGCTCTGATCCCTACTGGTTCTACATCAAACCTGTCCTTTACAGAAAAAACGCTTGATCCAGTAGAGAGGGTGCGGACTTAAAAGTTGACAGAAAACTGTTTACTTTGTTCATTTGCTTCCTGAATTTTAAATATAAAAGCATAGGAACACATTCAAAGAAGTTAGGGGTTTGCATGTCTCTAGTTTGTATCATCTGCAAAATGTACTTAGTCTTTTACTTCCAGTCACTCCTACAGAGCAGCCATGGGAGACTGCTGAAATCTGGGAGCATCACCTGGATACAAGGAATGCCCAGGTCAGGAGTGCTACTGAAATTACAGAGTCCTTGCTAGGCTAGAGAAGAAATAGGGAGGAACTGGGGAGAGATTTTGATCTCTCTTGACCCATGCTGCTTGGGAAATGCATTTCCATACACAGCTGGAGAACCCCG
>JAKFQP010000123.1:2151554-2166066 GCA_023375905.1 Nycticorax nycticorax
AGCTCAATATAAAAAGTGGTCAGGTACAATGATCACAACTCACTGGATCCTGGCTTCCTTATCAGCTGTTCCATTCATCAAGTGCTTTACGTTTTCATGAAATTGTACCTGATTATCACCAAAGGCCACGTATCAATGACTTCCTTATTCCAAGCAATAGAAAAGCTCAGAGCACTGACATAGAGATTTGCACTGTAAAGAAACACCTTTCTAAAAATTAAACACTAGTCTCTGCCACAAACATGACAGTAGCCTAACCACTCAAAACTTCACAAAGCAGTCTCCTTTTGGTGTTCCAGTTTTGGTCGTC
This sequence comes from Nycticorax nycticorax, assembly GCA_023375905.1. Lineage (NCBI taxonomy): Eukaryota > Metazoa > Chordata > Aves > Pelecaniformes > Ardeidae > Nycticorax > Nycticorax nycticorax. The sequence goes on from JAKFQP010000123.1 coordinate 2,151,865, forward strand.
CATCTCAAAACCTAAGAGTTAGCTAAACACTCAGGGCTAACTAAACACTCAAGTGCTCTTCAGTACACATGAAAATCAAGTGTACTCTGAAAAATAACTTGCAATCTCAAACTAGTCAATGAAGTTTGTGGGTTGGCTTTGGTTTGGGGTTTTTTTTGAACAATACTTTTAGATTCAGTAACCTTTAATGACAACAGGATAATATTTCAGAGGCAAGTTGTGTGAAGACATAAATATCTTAAATACCCCATATTACAGTATGAGTCACCACAGGAAGCCCTGCAAATATTCAGTAAAGCTGTACTTTGAGTAAGGTTTAAACAGACGTGGTTAACGAGATATGGAACAGACTATCTTACAAGAAAAATAAAAATTGATCATCTGAAAACTGAATACAACCATTCTTAAAACTACACTACCTCAGTCAGTACCACTCATCCTGAAAACCCACAGGAAGACATTCTCATACTATTTAGTTAAAAGAATCAATGAATCTGCACAGTGCCTTAATTCTGACATAAGTGATTCTGCAATTTTCATATTTGATATATCCTTCAAAAAAGCTACTAAAAGCTCCAAGAAAGTTACTGGAAAATACATAGGGGTGTAATAATCAGGTGTTAAAATTCCAAGTCTCAAAGAAGTTATGAGGAGAAGTTTAATTTGAATAAAAGGAAAACATGAACTTGAAAAAACTTTTACTTGCAATAGTTCTGTAGATCTGTAAGAGCACAAGCAAATGAAAACATCTCCTTATGAAGCAGAGTGCTAGGATTCTGAACTAGAACTCTAGGAACAAATTTTTTCTATTAACGGTGTTCTCAAGTAAATATGCCCTTTTTTATATCGTACCAAATGCTCTACAGCTAGGAACAACCACCTCTACTGAATAAGAGGTTGTGACCGAAAAACTAACTGTAAGTCTTCCTTTTCTAGATACCTACCTGGCAAAATTAAGCACATTTATTGCATATGTCACAGTATCTGTAATGGCTTTTAATCTAGGTGGAACAGACAGCATAGACTTTAATCCATGGAGACCCTGAGTAGATTTCCTAGTTACAAGCACGTGCATTGAAATCTCTTCACTTTATTATCATCGTCATCAGGTGTATTAAAGCATGTAACAATATGACCTGTTAACTAAGCAAACATAATCGATACATTGAGGTAGCATTTAGAGTGACATGCTTTCAAATTCCTTGCCCTTCAAAAAAATTAATCAAAATTACCAATAATTATCAAAATAACAGCTTCCACTATTTCATCCAAGACTGTAGGAAAGGGAGGGAAAAGGCAAGTTTTAAAAAACTATGTTTATTTTTTTGTTTTACATTTAAACATGTATTTCACTTCTAGACATCCAGCCAATGTTGACTTCATTAGTTTACACAAAAGAATATAAATGCAAATTATATTGGCATAACCTGAACATACCTGCATTAGTACTGACTGCTTTGCTAGAAGAAAACCTTCTTCAGCATTGAAATCAAGCAGTTAAAAAAAATAACGCTGAAAAGCAAGTGTCTAGATACTAGTCATTTCAGCAGATAAACACCTTTTATATATTCAAATATTTTCAGTCCGTAATGTACACACTTTTTTGTTATGTCTATGGAGTTCAGATCATACAAACACTGTACAGGTCAAAAACCTCTGAGAAAAAAACTGAGCAGGTGTGTGAGAAGTACACATACCACATGAACTTACAAATCTTACCAAGCAACAAATTTGGTCAAGTACTACAAAGAAGAATTTGTTTTCCTTCAATTTGTTTGAATGGTTAAGTAATCTCCTATGTTTTCAGTTCAAATAAAAACAAAGAAGTAACTTCATGAGTTTGAGATAACACAAACTGGTGGAGTGGAAACTTATGACCTGTTATACAGTATGTTTTTGTAGGCCAAGTTCAGGTTTTTTAAAACAAAAACTTACGATCATGAACAGCAATAACGACAAAGATCAAAGTATACATACAAGCACATAATCCAAATAAAATATACTTTTGGCTGTTAAGGAAAAATAAATTAAAACATACAATTAGAATCCTTGTAAATGCAATAAAGAATTCAAAGGTGTGCATTTATTTTAATATACAGTTTAAATGCTACCACAAAACAGATCAAAAATAAATAAGTATGCCAAAGGGCATGTGTGGATAGAAAAAAATGCTATTTAGATCTACAAGAATTATAAAAAATGGACATAATCTGAGTTTTGGTCAACAAATCTGTCTAGTCACTTCCATCTTCCCTTCTTCAATATCTGGCAGCTAAACATGACAAAAGCACACCTCTGTCATTATGGCTTTAAAAGGAGCATGTATTTTCTGAAGAAGAAAATATAAAATGGGCTGCCTTTTCTACAGAGCTGCTGGTTTGTTAATTTTGCAGGCACTGCATTGGACTGTGGGGAAGTACCTGACACATCCTTGCCATCCTACCATAGTAGCGACATAACACTGAAAGACAAGAAATTTCCAAGAAAAAAAAAATCTCAGGAAATTTTAGGTGCTATGGGCTAGTACTCACTTCCACTGCATTTGTTTTCTCAATTAAGGAGTAAAATAATTTACTCTAACATTAGATCTCTAACACTACATGGCACATCCATATTTTCAAGTTAAAGATGTTGTCAATCATCAATTACCTTAGTGAATATAGAGGCTTTAATACTTATTCCACTTTAACCAGATTAATTTATTTCTTCTTTTAAAATTACTCTCTATATCTTCTTTTGGAGGTATTTCAATCTCACTAACATTACTGGAAGCACAACTTAAATTATACAAACTTCTGTGTTCTTTGTACAAACACTCTTGTCATTTCTACTGTACTGCAGTTCCATTGTAGGCATAGCAAACACATGCTTTCAAACCCCGAGGCTACTGCAAATACTTTCTGTTCATTAGTATCGCCAGCATTTAGAAAACTGTCAACAATTAAATCAGCCTCCTTGGTATCTCTAGACAGTGACTGTACCATGGTATCACAGACAGGGTTTAATGCTGATACAACTTGACTACAAGCATCACCAGTAATACTGGCAGAAAAGGAAAAAAAACCAAACAGTGCAGGTCTCAGGGAAGAGAAGAAATCTGAAGATTTTATTATTTTTCTACATGGTTGTGCATCTGTATTTGTCTTCTGCATTCTTGAAGAAAACTGCTTTTGATATGCTCTTACGAACTCAAGTAATAGATTTATGACACCTGTCCTCAGCTAAGACACTGCTAGTACTTCCTAGAACAGGAGAAATACTTTTAAAGTTTAGTTTTGCTGAAGATACTGTTCATTTGTACCATTTCATTGGTCCATTTGTTGATGGTCAAAGAAGCACTCATATTTGACAAAACCTTAAAGCTTTCAGAATAGATGAATTAAAGAAACAAAAGATGGATGCAGGAGAACCAAATCAAAGCACACAGGCATGACATTGTAAGAGAGTCCTTGGAAAATGTGTGGTCATTACGGAGGTGGGTTTTTTTTCTTTTAAAGATCACAAGACAGTAGTTGAACAAAAAAGCAATTTCCCATGTTATGCTTGGTTCTAGTCATTTGTGGCGCTGAATGGTTTTCCTTTTCCTCCGCTTGAAAAAACAGCAGCACCTGCAGGTGTGACATGAATTACATATGATGTAAAAAAACCCCACAAAACAACTGTTTACAGTATTTGTTTCACTTGAAGTATGTAGTTCAGGTATAGCCAGCACCACAAGGAACACACTAAGCTCTATTGCAGATGATTGATTTATTAGTGAAAGAAACTCTGTAGAGATATTTTTGACATATTTTTGGAAAAAGGTATCAAATTAAAAAAGCTATAATAGAAATAGCTATTAAGTTTAGAGTATTGTGTGAGGGTATCAAAAGCATGGGCATTATAGGCTATTTAAAAATATATTTGTAAGAATAAGGAATGTTCCATTACTCAAGTATACTTTCACATTAACTGGTAATATGCCAAATAAGCTCGAGCTTAAGATTTTGTCACCTGAACTGTGCACTGAAGACACTACTGTTGCTACTACAAGAAAACAATTTGAGCTTCCTTTGTCAACCAGAATTTGGAAAAACCTTCCCCAAGGCTATTCCCCAAAATATTTTAGATGTAAGTGTTTGTGAACAATATAATTAATGTTCTGATTCAGTGCTGTGATATTAGTACCATGAAAAATCACAGCTTGAAATATACTGAAGTATACTGACATTGTTTCTTCTGCTTTAGTGCATGCTACATCAAGGAAACTAAAATTGACAAATACTGCAAATTTCACTTAGCAAATGGAGACAATCTGAAAGTAACTGAAAAAAACACTACGAAAGAACTGGAGGGAGTTAGAGATAGATAATACAGAGAAGAACTACAGAAATCCAAGAAGTATTTTTGAAAATAAAGATGAAAGTAACAAATATACAAAGAAAACTTTTTAATTTGCATGTGTTAGCCTTATTTTAAGCACCACCGCCTTTCAAATTAAAGCTTCCACTTAGTAAAGTATTCACAATTTGCAATCAAAAGTAAACATGCAATCTGTCTACCTTAACAGAGCTTGGAGTTCTGCAGTTGGGTTATTGAATTCTCACTTGCAGTGCTATATAGTCAGGAGTCTTTCTTAAACTATGAATTACAACTGAAGTGAAAATATAAGTGTACTGCATCAATAGCCTATCAGTAAGTCCTTAAGTTCACCAAACATTTTATGTCACTACAATTCAAAAGGAATCCTGCTTGGTTTAGTTTGCGATACAGGCAACGGGGAAAGCATTTGAAAACCAGGGAGAATAAGGGTCTAAAAATAAGGTTCTACAAGGGGTGAGAACAACATCCAAAGCAAGGGGAGACAGAAGTTACCTTCTCAAAATATCCAAGGGCACCCTGTTGCTCAGTCACTGAAAAAGTAGCAGTGGGCAGAGGCAGACCAGAGCTGCTCTGAGAGTTACATAACTTTCAGTAGAAAAAAAACACTGGTTATTGATGGACAGGAAGCCCCAAATTAAAATTCAATAGGGGAAACTACATAGATATTTTTACAGCTAGCAGAAATATCATACTGTATTTATTAACTTTAAAGTATGTCTAAAAGAAACACAATTGTTTTTGAAGGCTAGTAGCCACCAACTGCAACTGAAATTACCCCATCACTACTAACACTTTTTCTTAGCATCTGTCTGCAATCACTAACATCCATTATTACTTAAGCTTTGAATTTATATGCAGAGGTATGGAGTCCGATTTAGTTTAATCCTTCTTTCATCCCAATCTTTTCCCAAGTATTTTATATAAGTATATACAACAAACATCGTATCAAACCAAAGCATTTTACAGTGGTCCCTCCCTTTCAACAGGAATTATCTTATGATCCTGTAAATGAGGAAGTCCTACCCTGGACTGCAATGGCAAATCGCTTTTGTACCTGTTTCTTTTTTGTACCTTTAAAAGGCCTCAAAGAAAGCTGACAGAAACATTTTGTCTCAATTCAGAATTTGAGTACATACAGAACACGGGTTACATAAGTAACTGTAGGAAGATAGAAGTGTGGCAGAGAATTTATGTTCTAGAAAAACAATCTAGAATTTTAACTCTTCACTGCTTAACTATGTTTTGCTTATATAGAGTATGTCTCAAGGAACAACAGATCACACTTCTTCAGTGTTTAGGAATGCTTGGATCCTCTGTGCAATTCAAGTACACTTTAGGTTTTCATGCCTGCCTTCCCAGAAAATTTTAACCCATTCCTGCTGCAAATCTCATGCCGTGCTTCATTCTTTCTCCATAGCCTATTTAGTTTGCTACTTCTCTGTCAACCAGAGAAGGGCATCATGCAATGGGGAATTCAAGAGTTCTATGTTTAACCAAAATAAAGCACTACTTTTTTAATCTTTTGGTCTTCTGGGGTTTGCATAATACTATTACAAAGAGTATAATTTCTAAACAGTTTTTTTTTTAATTATAAGAACTATTCAACTATTCAAACTGTATTCTAGTTCAGGGAATGTCACTAAATGCTGAAGACTTATTTGGTGTGGGAAAATAAATCCCCAATTAATACATAATATATCTAAAAAGTACTAAAGGAATGTAAATTCCATAGAGCGTTGTAAACTACAGGACTGGCTTGGAAACTAAGTGAAATGTGTGTTTATCAGCCTAGAATTGCTAGACCTGTCAAACCATGCAAGGACAAATAAGTGTCATTTTAAAATATGTGCGCATTTACATTGGAATAAGACAGATCAGACTACATTGCCTGATAATAAATTTTATGGAAGAAATGTAACCCTGAAATTAGAGCTCCATAGTGCATAATCTCTTGAAGAGTATAATTTATAAATGGAGACATGATCTTAAGACCAATGTCACTAGAGGGTGTCATTATCACTTTTATATGTATATATATATATTACATTTCTTGAAGCCATATTTAAAGCTACAGATGGGGCATTATTGAGTATTAAACCACAAATTTACCATATTATTCGATAAGCATGCAAAAAGAACAGATATGCTTTGAAAATTTCTAATTCTAGGAAGGGAATTTTTTTCTTTTTAAAGAAAGCATTTAATGACTGCTAACCTCTTTCTCTGTTGGGTGTAAAACATTTCTATAGCAGGCAGTATAAGAGCAATTTATGAAACTCGAGAAACAATTTACTTTTCCTGTACAATCTAGTACAATCTCAAAGTGACCTTTGAGACATTACGTAAGGTAGCAATCTCAGTATTGTGGTTATGAACACTTCTTGTCCTTCTTAAAGCATTATCATATGTTTTTTCTGTTAAATACCCTTCCCTCTACTACTTGAGCAGTCCCTTGCCACAAAATGCTAAAGCAACTTTGGTTTTCTTATTTGTGTTTAGATAGCTGTGGTTTTATATATTTGTCATCCAGCATGTGGCAGCACTTTACTGCAGGATTATTAACAGGTGTTTAAAGTGGCAAAAAGAATGCAGGATGCAAAAAGGACAGATATCATCTTTTCCTGTTTGTCCTTCTCTGTCCTCCCATGGCAGGGCCTTTTGGTTATCCAAATAACATGTGCTTCATAGAAGCAACTGTTCTGATGGCTAGCAAAGAGTTAAGGAAAGAAAGGCTAATTGCTCAGTGATAACTGGAAGACCATCTGTAGAAGATAAGATTTACAAGTGTCAGGGCAGAACACTGATCAGTTTAGTTTTCTCCCTGCTTTAAAACTCCAGTAACAACTGAAGTAGACCTGAAAGCTACTTCTCCCAAAAAACAAAACCTCAAGAAAAAAACCCAAACCAAAAAACCCATCAAAAAAACCCCCAAACCCACTGCTCAGTCATACTTGCTGCACATTTGCTGCACAGTAGAACTTGAGGAGCATGAAGATGACATGGCATAAGATTAACAATATATGTTTATGTACTCACATGCAGTATTTATCAAACAATGGAGGTGTTGGATGAATGTCCCAAAACCATAAACTGCTTACTGAAAAAAATCCTTATCCTTTCCAATTTACAGTGTCCCACTAAAATGGTAACAGGTGATCTAATATTCAGCTAAACAGTATTTGTATTCATAGTTAAAATCACACCTGACAGGGCACCCTTTCTTCAGTCTTTTAAACCAAGATACAGTCATGCTAAGCTTCTAAAACTAAGACATCTAGAACAAAGAATGAAGTGTTTCTAAAAATATTCAAGTTTGTCTCCTCAGATTACGAGGAAATGTTACAAACAGAAGCTATCGGCAAGAGATGGTAACTTTGTTCATATTTTCTGATGGAGAAAGGATTATAAGAGGCACAAAGTGAGAGTCTTTTGATAAAACGATGTCTCCTCAAAACCAAAAACGTCTGTATCAGACTTGAAAGATACACATATTTGCATTTCCTTAACACTCTTCAGCAGTGTAAAATCTATAAATGGATGTTTAAACATCTCAATACCTTTTGATATTAAGCTGTATCTATCATGTTAAAATGTAAAATTACCTAAAGCAGGATATTGAGACTAGATACTTTGTAACAAAACCAGTAAAGGCTATGCCAAAAAGGTAAAGGATAGCATATCTGTCCATCAATTATTCATATCAGAAGAAATGAACTTCTGCACTTTTAAAGCAGCTGCAGCATATTGGCCTCAAGAATTCTCTTACTTTCTGTTGATAACTAAGCACAGGTTTAATGTGCTAAGCACTACTCAAAACTTTAGAAATTTAATATTCTCCTGTGTGTGCATAAACTGGGCATAAGGAAGGTTATCACTGCACTTACCCAAAGGGAAGGGCTAAGGAATTGCTTTTTGTGCAGCCTATCAACATCCTTGCACTTTGGGTTCTTTTTTTGTTTTAAATATATATAAGAAAACTGAATTCTTCCCCAAAAAATAATAATACAGTACTCTGCAAAGATGGCAGATAAAGAACTGGTCTTCTCAGTGCTCACAGAAAGCTAGCGCACAAGTGTGGCACAACAAATACCTCTATTCAAAATTTTTAACTACACGTGTACATAAATTTTACATACCAAAACCAGAACCTGAAGAACTATCACTTAAAGAAAAATCGACTTTGAGAAATTTCCCATTATCTGAAAGTTAGGAAAATGAGCCCTAAACAACTTACTGCTATAAGGAATTCTTACTAGACTTTTCTGCTACTAATATATCCTTCATACCTGAATGCCTCTATTTTATGATAAACTAAAGCCATACCCTTGTAAAATCCTATTCCAAGTACAATTATAAAAGAAAATATGTTGACAGTTACACTGCCTTTAGCTATCAAGAATATTTTTCTGTACTATTTTGCAAGTCTGACTTTACTACTCAAATATATATGTACACATTAGTTGTCCATCCCATGTTAACAGACTGTAATATTTTCCCCTTTCATTACACTGTAACTTTAAGAAACCCTGAAGCTATGTTTTAGTAATTGGTTAGCAGGTTGTCGAAGACTAATACTCTGCTAAATACTATGTTTACAGAGATAACAGGCAAAAAGTTCAAACATTTCCTAGTGTTTATTACTTGTTCATATAAGTGAGTTATTTTCTAGATGGTAAAATACTTGTTGAATGCTACAACATCTGAAAAGAGTGTTTTCCCCTCTAAAACAGGATAGCAAGCGAGAAAAAATATTCTACTACCCACTAAAAAGGATTAAATAAAGTAGACCACAGACTACACAACTTAAAAGCAAGCAAGATTTGAAGCAGGCAAAATAGCTCCTGAAGGAGGCTGTTTGTAAAAATAGTTAATTGTTTCACGATTTTAAAACATGTTTTGTGATTTCCAAATTGGACTTGTTATTTTAAAGTTGCCTGAAATTAGTTTTAAACCAAATAACAAGAACAAAGCCCCTGGGGCTATTTCTGCCTGCCTGCGCTGTAAAACTCACCACATGTTCAACACTTTCTGGCAGCTAAAACAGAAAGAGAGTAAGGGAAAAAAGAGAATCAGAATACCATACAGAGGAAGAATTTTATGTCTTTCATACATAACTTTTGGTAGTCAGAACACTAACTTAAAATAAATATTTCAAAATTAGTTGAAATATAAAAAAAAGCATGCACTTCTCTGGTATAGATAGATGTGTTATTGAGGGCTTAGCCTAAAAAGTCAAAGCTTTAGAAAGTCTATTATTTAAATATTTAAAGCCAAAATTAAGTATAGCACTATAGTTTTGCCCCTTACCAGTGACTATTCAGTTTAGACAATTGTTTTTAATAACTATACAAGAAAAATTTCGAATAGCTGAGCACCCAAGAGGATCCAAAGAATATAAAAAGATGGACATACTTAGTTTCATCTGTTACTTCTACTTCTGCAGGAGCCGTGATGGGTGCATTTGAACGGCCTGCAGTTGGGTCATCCGTGTTCAGTTCTCCATTTGTTGAGCTTACTACCTGAAATCACCAGAAATACATGAAATTATGCCAGTGCCAGACACACATCTGTCAATTCCTAAAGTTAAAATACACCTTCAAAAACCAGTAAGTTTTGGTAATTCCATAATTATTCCAATAACAGCATCTTTTCCAGGTTTTACTCCTGCCGCTTTGTGCTCCTGCCATTTTTCTTTCATATCTACTAGGGGAACAGATATCTACATGACAGATTCAAAGTGAGCGGACTAGGCAAAGCAATTCTGTTGATCAGGTTTGTTGATCTCCCTCATGTCTCTTCAGAGCCTTAATGCAAGGCACTAATCCTTTTCCTGTTAGCAGTTCAGTCTTACCCTACCTCTGCTTCTTTAGCGTATTTCAGCTCCTGAGTTTTCCTCTTTTGTATCTCAAAGAGTACTCACCAAAAAAGGAGAAAACTAAGACATTCTCTAGACCTAGGAGTGTAGGGTGTTTGGTTTTCATTCTTAGAGCACAAGAAGACTTACTGCCATCAAAAAAAAATAATATTAGAGATTCATCTCCATTCCCATTAATTTACTCTCAAATTCCTTGGTAAATTCTTGAGCCACCAGGACAGCTCTAGTTCTCTGGGAATGTTTGTTTTGACTTTAAACCAAATGGAACCCAATATCCTCTCTCTCAGTTCCTGTCAGCTTTCCTGCATGACAAATGGAGCTAATCCAGGGGCCTCTCCCTTATTCACCTCACAGAATCAGCCAAGAAGATGGTTACCTGGATATAGACAAGCTGCCTATCTGGTCAGGACAGCTGACAGTGCTAACTGACCCATTAAAGTATCAAGAGGTCTACAAGCTACAAAGCAGCAAATGCTTAGCTAAGCATGGCACAAAAATATTGTTCTGGCCAAGTAATATAGAAACCCCCCGAAAACATCTGTAAAACATAATCAGCTACAGGGAAGTGGAACAGTTCATAGTTCCAAGACTCTTACCAGCTGTTGCATGAAGGTCAGAGATTAAAGAAGAAGAAAGCAGAGGGAAGGAAAATCATCACCATAATGTTACTATTCCCCTCACCCTTCCAAGCTCTCCTCTTAATGTAGCAATTACGTCTCATCTATTTATAACCAGAGCCAATAGCCTTGCCTATTGAGGTTTGCTTTGTGGTTCGTATTGTAACTAAGTACAGAGCCTCAGAAGTCTGCTGAACTTAAGCCATTTTCCATGCCATATGCCTACATCAGGCTGAGTTTTCTTCTTTTTAGAGTTTCACTAAAATAGGAACCACTGACAAAAAAACCCTGCAGGCCAATACCAAAACAAAAGGAAAGATGTCCTGAGATTGCAAGAATCTAATTACTTATGTTTTGGCCAATATAACTGAAAGAATTCTGTGAAGTTGGACTTGATTTCTGTGATGACAGGGAAGTTGGTGGAGTTTCAGCCAGGCGGCTTAAGCTTAGTTTCCTATCATTGGGGATGGCAGAAGCAGTAAACAGTGACATAAATAGGTAGGAATTGTGCTTTTGTTAAAGCATAAGATGGTGGGCCAGGTATCTTAAACTAAACACCCTGGGTTAGCAGTTTCGGGTTTTTTTACAAGTGTCTTAGTATTTGTTGTCAACATTGTCCATATTTATTGGTAAGGGGAAATAGTATGATCCCAACCATCTCACCAGGTATCTTACTGCGCAGATAATTTCATTCCTTCTTCTGAAATATCCAGCTATAACAATGATAAGCAGAGCGGAAACACATGGTGTTTGCATGGGAAGTACTTGCTAAATAAGACAGGATCATTCCACCAACTGAGTTTTGGATCCAAAGGATCCAAATCATAACTACATAACTAATCACAACTACAGCCTGCACTAATCCATATAAAGCAATGCCACCCAGTTATGACTGTAGTCAACCTTGCCTGCAGTGCTAATTGTTCTGGATTTCTGCTCCATGATCTAGACTTAAAGTGAACTTTTCTAAAGAGACCCTCAGACCCATGCTCAAGGTTTAGTAGCAATGGTTGATCAGAAACAGAAGCCTTCATGTTCAGTCTACTCAAGTAAGGGTAGGGTACATAAAGAAACAAGACAACAGGTATATGCCTATTTCTGGATGGGAAGCAAACCCATACACCTTAGCATTCCTGACTGTTGTAAAGAACAAGTAATAGTCTGGACAGGTATTTGCAAGAACTATTTTCTTCTCTTCTTCTACAAAAAGCAAATTAGGACATTTATGACTTTTACACAAATATCAAACACATTGCCCAATTCTAGCACCTATGGAGCTTTCACGGGCATTCTGCTTCACACTACTCTTCCAGGAGTGCCAATTCAATCATTCACCTCTATCTTCTTGGACAGCAGATTGAAAAAGGAATCAAACTCAAGCATATACACATTCTTCATTCGATCCAGAAAACATGAAAGTAGGTATCTGAAAATCTGTCCTAGTTATGAATATTATTTTTCAACAATAGGTTGAAAAAATACGTCTTTCCCTTCTGACACATAAAAAAGGAGAAAGTGAAAACATTTTGACAGGAACAAAACTGTATCTAAGCACATTTCTATAGTCTGCCCTTCTATCACCACTAGGAAGTCTGTTTTGGAGAGGTAGGTAGATCAGCAAAAAAAGGTTTGCTACTCTGGTTCAAGATTCATGGATGGTTCCCATCAGCATTTGTCAACACCTCTCTTCTGGTCTCTTTGGAATCTGTTCTGGCAATTATTAAAAGAACATCTGCAAGATTTGAGCAACTCATAAAAACAAAAAGCTCCTGGTTTACAACAGGTTTGTATGGATTTCTTTTTTTGATTACAGTTAGCTAAGGTCATATTCATCTAAGCTGACTTCAGCTTTAAAGAAGCAATAACAATCTTCTGCTTAGCTCAATGCACTGCCATATGGTAACAAAGAACAAAGCTTATTTCAGGCTTTCCAAACACATTTGTATGCTTACAGAAGAGGAAGCAGAGAAGCTATAACAATGTTTGGTGATTCTTTTAAATTCTTCAAACTGACTTTAAAATTGAATAGTATTTCTTGACAGTGGTTTCCTTTAGTGGGAGTAGTCTTTCTTTTTAAGACAGCATTTGTCCTAAGGTGTTTTTTTATTAATTTAAGAAGACTGTTTTCTCTAAGAAGCTTTGACACAAACTTTGCAGAAACCTTCGCAGCAGATAGCAGAAGACTGTCCTCTGGTCAATCTCTATCAAAGAGAGATCAATCAAGGAGAAAGAGACCTCAGTCCTTCCCATATACACAGACACATCCACCAAATACACAACCAAATCCAATCAGGTATAACTGCCTGTTGTATGGCTTAGTTTAGATGGGAGGAAAATGAAGTTAATCTTTCTGGAAAGACTTGTCACCTCTGAAAGCATAAGTGAATCAAAGGGTATTGATAGTCTAAAAACCAGCATCAGTCATGCTTCTCCAGAATCACAAATGCCCTGAATTTCACTCCAGTCTCCTACTGCTGCAAACAGCTCTAGGAACAGTCTCAGTAAGATAAAGAACCAAGAACTAATACACCTCCAACAGAGCAAAATATTTACCTTCAAAAAAACCCCTAACAGATACATTTAAAGGAGTGCAAGAGATAAGCAGGAGTGCCTCACTTCCACTATCAGTAAAGCTACAACTGTCTGACCTTACAGTCAAAAGTTCTGTACCTTGCTGAAATAGCCTACAATGCCAGAATTTAATTCCTTTTGAAATAAGTAAAATATTTTTCAATCTGACCAAAAAGTGCATTTGCTAAAAGGCTGATAAAGGGTAAATGAAGCAGTGTTAAAATTTGTACACTCCCGATTCTGAAGCATATGCACTTAAGTTAATAATGAAGAGATAGTCAGGACCTTAAATTTTAGGAAAGCAAAATTGCAGCTCTTCAAGGAGATAGTCAGAAGGACTCCCTGGGGAATGGTCCCCAGGGACAGGGGAACAGAACAGAGCTGGCAGATCTTTAAGGCAGTGATCCACAGAGCACAAGAGCTCTCAATGCCCAGGTGTAAGAAATCAGGCAAAGAAGGGAAGAGACTGGCATGGCTGAGACAAGAGATGCTGGTCAAACTAAGGAGGAAGAGGGAACTGCACAGGCAGTGGAAGCAGGGACAGGCATCCTGGGAAGAGCATAGGGACGCGGTCGGTTGTGTAGGAATGGGGTCAGGAAGGCCAAGGCACAGCTGGAACTAAACTTGGCAAGGGATGCAAAGAATAACAAGGGCTTCTACAGGTATGTCAGCCAGAAAAGGATGGTCAAGGAAAGCATACCCCCACTGATGAGAGAGACCAGCAAACTGGTAACAGCAGATGAGGAGAAGGCTGAGGTACTCAACAAATTCTTTGCC
>JAKFQP010000123.1:2167950-2184756 GCA_023375905.1 Nycticorax nycticorax
GACTGGATTTCCTCAGTAGCCTGATGAAAGATGGGAGGCACAGTTAATCTCTTAGTAGATTTGTATACAACTGTAGTGAAAATATACAGATATTAAAGTTGGGTTTGCACCTAAAAATTCTGTTAACAAAAAGCACATGAACATTTTTCCATTAACAGTCACAGAATTAGGTTTCTGGAAACTATTATTTTACACTAAGTTTCAAATTAGAAGTGTTGCAGTGCTGAAGATTAACTTAAGCTACTTGCCTACATACAAGTGGGAGATTAACCGCTAAACTGAAAATCTGAAACAAATTTAAGCATTTTGGTAACAGATCAGAATTATCCTGGTTTAAATTTAGTTCCTTCAAATTTAATCAGTTCTTTGGAAGTTTAATTTGAAGAGCACATATATTAAGAAGCACATGCATCGCATTGGCCGTTTCTTGCTACCTTCTATGCCATAAGGCAAACAAACTTACAATACTAGACCCACTACCTAATAATGAGACATATTAATTGTGGACCATTTACTTTTAGATCTATGGTCCATTAGAAGCTTGGTAAGGGCCAGTTTTAGTAGGAGAAAGTTAAGCCTGAATACCTATTCCCTAAATGGTAACAGTAAATCTTCAGGCTAGTCCCATGCTTTGTTTTGGATTAGTATATAAGCTAATCTTTTACTTGCTGTGTTCAAAAAAAAAAATACTCAGAAAGTCTCTCATAAAATGAATTTGCTGATTTTCATGCTTATAATCACAATAAGGAATTGCAAAAATTTGAAGAGAGAGATAGAAAATAATCCTTCATTTCATTAGCAATCTCAGTAACTGAATACGCCACTTTTCAAAAAATAAAGGCAGCCTGCATGCCTAGAGCAATTTATTAGTGATACTACAGAATGCTAAATTTTACCTGCAAAAAGCTTCCAGTTAAGACAAAATAATCAAAAAAATTCACACTACCTTTTTAATTCACAACAACTTAGGGACATTGATTTGTTTCATCTAACACATTGCTGTCTTGACTTCTTGAAGGAGAGGTGTCTTGCAACTCAGAACTACTTGCATCCAATAGCTAACCTTTCAAGCAAGGCCTATGGCACTCCACTGGGAACTCTTAACACAATCTTGTAATCTAATCTCCTTTTAAAGAATTTCCAAATGAGAAAACAGAAAGACTAAGACAAAGGAGACTAGTTAGCAAGTGATGAAAAAAATAATGAACAGATTAGTAGTGTCTTTATGAGTGCATACGCAGTTTGCAGTTCATGCAGAGAAGGAAACAATTCAGTGTTGTACAACTGACATTTTTAGAAACTGAGGCAAACCTAAAAAATTAAAGACACAGGAAGTTGCTGGATGAACTATTGGGAGCTACAAGTTGCTCTCATTAATAAGGCTACACAAACTAGAAAGACAGATTCCCATACTGCAGCATTTTTATCTTATTCCAAATAGAGAAAAGTGGAAGAAGGGATGTAAACTATTTCTGAAGGTCTCCCCTTTACAACTCATTTTCCTAGTAGTTTTTGAACTTTAACAATGAACTGATGTTACAGAGTAAATTAGACATGATTAAGCACATTAGTGTATCTCTAACAAAGGCCTAGACAGTCTGGGATAACTTAAATTAATACAAACCCCAGAATGACTACTATTAATGAACAAACCATTTAGAACCTGAATGTTTTCCCACATGAACTTCATTACTAAAAGCATAAAACTAGGTACCAACATATCAACATTCAGTCCACTTAAATTTAATATGTTACAGTGAAGAATCACTAACACATTTTAATAATTTTCTACAAAAGAATCCCAGTGATGACATCAGCAGTAGCGTTATTGATGACTGTAATAGCAGTGACCTAAAAAAGATTCTATTGTCACTTTAAAATAAAATTATCTGCCAGATTATCTTGTCTTGCAGAAATACAGATAATTCAGCATAAAACTGATCTCAGAAATGGGCAATGACTCACTTTTGTCACAGAAAAAATAAAGATACAATTTCAAATCCAATTTTGATTCCAGTTTGCTATACCATTCTCAAAATATAAATTACTACCTTTAAAACTGATGTTGAGACAACTATTCAAGCTAAATATACAGGTAAAGTTTTCAAAATATTTGTTAATGGGAAGCAAAGAACAATTTTTAAACTTTTCTTGATGCATAGTGATAATTATCATCCACTAGCTTTTCTTACATGATACATGACAGTAGTTTCTAAAGCAGCAAAATTCAGAGAATATTAAGCTTGAATTTAGTTTCAAAGCATTTAAAGAAGATATGGAATTATCACACTGGTGAGACTACAGCACTGTTTTTTTACCCTGGACTTCTCATTCTTCAGGCATTGACAAATTTTTTCAAAACAGAACTTCAGAAGAAATATATGTAACTTAGATTGTCAGAATTAAAAATGCAGCAGAAAAAAAATAATTTTCCCCAGATAACTCTTTACAAAGCTAAATTATTTTCATTCTGGACTGAATGCTCAAAACCTCATATACACTTTGCAGCTAGTATTTTGAATTCTTCTGTATTAGATTTAGACTTCCTTATGTGTTATCCCAAGCAACTTACCCCTGAATACATTCAAAGAGCAAGAGACCAAGAAGTAAAACTAAGAGGAAACCAGGAAAAAAAGCTCTTTGAAAATAAAATAAATAATAAAGGAAAAATATTTTTGGTTTCTACTCAGCTTTCCACCTGTAAGCTTGAAGTACTTCCCTAGGAAACATTCTTCTAGTCAACTATTTTTTGAACAAAAGTAATAAAGCTTAAGCAAAAATCACTATTTCACACTTCCATTTGAAGTTTGCTTAGGGAACAAAAAATGTTACTTGAACAACACTGAATTCAGTCAATAGTGGTTTAGTTGCTAATACAACTAAATAATATCTCTAAACTTCAGTTGCTTGCACTGATGTAAGTCTAGATTTCCTCAAAAAGAAAGATAGTTCCATTGTTTTAGGCTTTCTCTAAGAAACACGTAGCAGAAATTCCACATACAAAAAGATCCATAGTTTTCTGCACCTGTTTTAATTTCATTTTAACAGTTGTGAAGCAGGGAACAATAGGAATATTCTGAATGTTACTGGAAAGCAAGCTTAATATGAAACCAGGAATTATGTCATGCACTATGGGAAACTAGTATTACATAATGCAGAATATCTGATTAAGTCATGCAAAGAAGCAGAAAATACCTGTACCGAGCCACCATGTCTGTCAGCTGCTAGGTGAGCCCTCAAATGATGTGGATTGGCTTGCTGTGAGTCCCAAGCTGCCCTATGGTCTGTTGACTAGTATTTGAATGCATTAGGAATATATGCAAAGGAAGAAATAAAAATTTCAAGAATAAACAATTCAAGCATTAATTACATATTATTTTTTAAGAACACAGAAGCACTACCTACTCAATTCCTATAGAGGCATCAACATTATCTGTATACTTATATATGCCTACATATACATTTTCATAGAGCTAAAACTCAAAATTCCTAGTAAGAAACAAAGTCCCTCACACAACCTGTAACTTAACTTAGGTAAATAGACACAGATCTAAGTTCCTAACGTTTTTACCACCTTGGTCATTATCCCAGTTTAAAAAAAAGTGGAAGTGCTATATGTACATGTTAGAACCCCAATAGATGATACAGTGTATTGGGAAGAGACAGTGATTAAAAACAGAGAACTAAAACAAATTTAAAGAAGTATCCGCAGAGAGAAAATTTACTACTGATGTAAGCTACATTATATCATAGTATCAAACAAGCAACCTTTTAGGACATGTTAAAGTCTGCAGATGTAGAAGTACCTTAACAAGGACCTACTTAAATCAAAGGAAATACAAAGAAAACCTGCAGTCAATTTTATTTTGGAGTTCTAATAAAAGCAATAACATAGCACAAATCATTAGACAAAAGACAAAGTAATGCTGATAATCTTACATGAGCAGTTTACCTGATTTTTGGATTGTTGCATTTTATCTCTGTGCTGATATGCTTCTCTGTTTGAAGACAGTGCAGGGTCTGAATGTATTGAACCCACTGGAGTAGGCTACAAATACAAATAATATGTAGCAACTGGTAAAAAAAATAAATTTCTAAGTCTTATCAAAAGTTACTGGTTTGTAATGGAAATTAATCTTTAAATCTGACAGTTTCTCATAACCCAAAATTACCAAATTAAAGCAAAAACTTCACTAGATATTTACTAATAACAAAAATAAAAGAGTCAAACCAAGACTTACACAATTTCATGAAGTAGCAATTCTGAGTATTATCAGGCATTAATTTTCTGAAAGACTTTAGGCTGCTGTTTTCTGCATTTAGCAGTTAGGACATTCTGTTCAAAGTCTGAAGACAGGCTTAAAGTAATTTTTAACACTAAACACTGAAAAAAGCTTTAGCAATAAAATACTATGATTCTTTCAGAGCCACACAAGGACCTTCAGGATAAAATGTATAATCGGAAATTGCCCAGTTTACAAACACAACCCCTTCCCTACTTATTAAAAAGAAGCAAGGAAAAATTTGAGGTGCTGCAAAATTCATCTTTTATTCTTTTCTTTAAAGAATAAAACCACAGTATTTTCTGTAAATATAGATGCACTGTGATGGAAGCACACACCATATTTCATTAGAACTGCATATAAAGTATAGACAGTTTCTTCATAGTGAACTGATAAATATCTGGAGTATACTTCAGATGCAGAAAAGTCATTGTGCTCTCATTTTAAAAATAGTGGGAGCAAGGAAGTCCCCAAAGCAAGGAAACACATGCAATAATGACAATCAACTGTGAAGTTTTAAAACCCTTCAACTCAAAAACCAGACTGAACTCCTACAACGTCATTTTGGATTGAACAGAGATTTACTTTCATATTAAGAGTACATGTTTGGAAAGAGACTCAACATGAAACATTGCAAGCCAAAAGATAACATTTGAAAATGCATCTGGAAACAGGTTTGTAATAGCAGCTGTTCACAACTCTTAATAGCCATGAGATGCACATGTATTCTGAAACCCATGACTAACACTGGCTTAAACTGATCACACAAAAAAACCCATAGCTTAAAAAAAACTAATAGCTTAATTGTACTCACCAATTGTTTGCCCATCCAGTCATATTCATAATCAAACATATAGCCTTTCCGATCAAGTAAGTCTGTGAAGAGCTTTCTTAAGTAGTCATAGTCTGGCTTTTCAAAAAAATCTAGCCTTCTTACATAACGTAGGTATGTAGCCATTTCCTCTATAAATAAGAAACATACTTAATTACCATACCTGTTTTAATTGCACTCAAAAACCAGTACTTATTATTACATTTTAAAGCAACTTCTACCTCTAACCATAAAACCTGAACAGTTGTTCACCATTAAGAATTGTGAATTACCAGAAAGAAAAGTTACTTAATAGTAATAATATTCTTCAAGATACACTGCCATATTCTAAACATATCCTACCTAGTGACCCTCCACTATTTTTCCCTTTTGCATTACCTGTCAAGATCTTCCATTCAACCTTCCAATCCTGATGCACAGTGTGCCAAGAAAGTGGGGAGAAAAATGCCTTTTTTTTTGGGTTTTTTTTTGCAACTAGTTGCACAAAGAGAAACGTAAGGAAAGGTAAAGAAGGTGGTATATGAATGTACAGGGTGGACTATATCTCAAAGAACACTTGTTACTGGAATGTAACCTTCCTTTCTTTAAGAGAGGATCCACACATACATTCTGAAGTGGGCAACTCCAATTATCCTGACAAAAAACACTCAGTATAGGCTCTGTTGAGCTATAAATGTAGTATGACTACGGAAGGCTGCAGCAGCGCTGAATGCTTCAGGCATCATGTTACGTGAAGCTGTTGATCAGAACTGGCAAATATCCTGAACAGAAACACTGCAGAGAAGTACTAAGGTTACCTGAACTCTTGTAGAATGACTTCTGACCAGTGTCAGTTTAATATCACTGTTTAAATACCATGTGACCATACAAATAGAGATTCATTTGGGTATTGTTACATGGAAATTATAAGATTCTCCCAGTAGTGGAGACAACCAGGGAGATCTCTGAAAAGGCCTGGACCTGTAAAGATAAAAGGAAAGAGCTCTCCTAGTCGTTAAAGGGTATGAAGTACAGACTGTGCACTAGCAGCCAGAACCTTCTAGTTAAGACAATAGTTCCAGCATAAAGCTCTTGGCAGGTGAGTAGAGCATACAGAAGTCCCATTCTTGATAATGGATATAAGCCACGAAAGGCTTCTGAAACAATAGCTCTAAGGAACAAGCATCCTTATGGACAGAAGACTACAAGAATCCAAGGGCTGAAAGAGAGGACCCACGAACATCTGAAGCACAAGCTTCAAATCCCATTGAAAAACTGCTCAGACATGTGACTACATTTGCAGTAACTCCTTCAGAAATCAGTGAAATGAGGGGCATGTGGAAACACATGAGAAGACATAAACATTAACAAGTTTTCACAAAAGACCAAGTCCTATCAGTCCTTCCACTCCAGCAGGTGTTATAAGAAAGAACTAAATTAGTGGAAGAGTGAAGAGAGCAACAACCTAACCATACTGAAATTTTGGTTCATTCAGACTGCATCTATCAACACCTTTCTGTCACAGAAATTAAAAAAAAAAAAAAGAAAAATAAAAATCGCACTGCAGTGGTTTGGAATAGAGTACTGCAACAGCTTCCCCATCAGACTGTGAGATCAGGTGAAGCACTTGACCCAAGTCCTGGGACACAAGTTCCAGGTGAAAAGAGCTCTTAAAATCTAACTTAGGAACATTTGTAGCTCATGGAAGAGTAGGAAACCACCCACTGGCAAGCCATTCCGAAAATAGCAATGGCTCCTCACTCTCAAGACAAAAAGGCTGATCACATGGTCCCAAAGTACATAAGAAAGCACTTCTATATGACCAGAAAGTCAGAGAACAAATAAGGTTAAAAGTAGATGCCACCAGCACTCACAGATCCCGTGAAGAATTATGTATGTCAGAAACGGCACAACAGTATCACTGCACACTCACCCTGACCCACATATCCCATTCCAGTAAGTCTGGAGAAGCTGACATTAGTGGTACAAACAAGGTGCTGTAAGAAGCCTATCTTCTGACAGAGGATAGCTGAGAATTGCAGAGGCAGTGCTAAGACTGAGCTACGCTAAGTGGAAGTCTTTCGGAGATAGTGGGATAGAAGGAGGGAGAAGTGAAGGTTTGAGACCAGCTTGATAACAAAAAATTGTGAGGCAGCATCATGTTGGTGTTATCAAGAATGCACCCCAGGACAATGGTGCCGAGACATCCCAAATTTCTTAATATTCTGTTTTTATCAGAGTATTAAGAGGTATATTTTAGGCATGAGCAGATGGAGCAGCGGATAGGAGGAATTCCTTGACACCTAAGATCCGGCTCAGCAGACAAGGAAGACTCTTCAGCAATACCAGACAAGAAGATCAGGTGAAGAAAAATGTTGACACATTGCTAGGGACCTCTTTAACCATACTTTCCCAAAGTAAACCAGAACCCGAAGCATGCAAGGCATGTCTTCAGAGGTATGAAGGCTGGAACTGAGCCATTTAATGCAGCTGAATCTGTTAAAACAGGCTGACTCCAAAAATCAAATACCACCCCTATCATGCATTTGAAGCAGAAACTCCAGAGTTTAAATACTTGTTCATATTTTATATAAGGCTTGAAACAGCAGTAGTGTTGCACACTCAAAGACAGTACAATTCCACAGAACAGGGGATGAAAAAGGTGTTTCACATGTGACAAAGACCAAAGTATCTTTCACTGATACTACAGAGTTCCCCTGCCTTATGGAACACCAGTCAGCTGACTCAGTCTGCAGGCTGACTGAAAAGAATTGAAATGATGGTGGCTATACTTCTCATTCTATTCTATGTCTTAAGTGACAGGAAGGATGGGAAAAGGTAGGAAATACTCAGATATCTGGCATGTAAAAACTTCCCCATACAAGAATATACTTATTATGAAAATTTACTATGTACTATCAAAGTAGTTTATATTTTGTGTTCTCCAAGGTCAAGTATATTTTCCCTGTTCCTTTTTCAGATCCAAACAACAAGCATGTGCCTGACTTAATTTGGTGGAAACAGTCCACTATATACATGGAGCTACTAATGCACAATTATTTCCAGAAATTGCACCATATAGACCTTAATTTAGATACTTATTTTTTAAAGGATTCTAGCAAATACACACACAAAAAAAAAAAATCATCAACATGCAAAGACATGCATGCGTTACTGCATGAAGATTTATATTCCAGAACAGGTTTTTTTCCCCACGTTTAAGAATTTGCCAATTTTCCTCTAAGTTCCGTAACAAAAGCCAATTTCACTTGATTTTATTTTTTTTTTAATACACAGAAGAAAGTGAAATGAAAAACATATGAAAAAATTATAATGGAGTGATTTTTACCACAGGGTTTGAAAGAACTCCAAAAGGCCATCTAGTACACCACCCTATCCCATAGCAAATCAGTTACAGCCTTGTCTGCCTGGTTTGCTTTCACACAACTCCAGTGAAAGAAACTCCATAGTCTCCCTGGCAATGGCAACCCCTTCATATTCTTCAGTATATTTGAAACACAGGACTTCAAGTCTAAACTTAACTGGTTTGGATTGCATGCGTTACCCTGTCCTAGCTGCTGTGGCCATAGCAAACTGGTTCATGTTTGTAGCACCTGAGAAGTACTGGAGAACTTCTTTCCCTCACAATCTTGACTAATTGACTAAAGCCAATCATCATGCCTTCGGTCTTTGGTGATAGGCCCAGCATATATAGCATATAAGCACTCCTACTTCTTTATGAGTTTATCCTTAAAATAGGATACATTTTCTTGAAGTAAAGTCCCCAAAATTGAACATACTGCTTCAGCTGAGGCTTTACAGAATCAGGTAGAGTGGACACAGCATTTCATGTGTCTTTCAGGCTATATCCTGTTTATATAATCCAACTTAGTACAGGGTTGGTTTGTTTGTTTTTAAAAATATAGCAGCATGACACTGTTCAATTGCATTTACTATGTCACCAACTGACTTTGAGTCATTACCTAAGGAATCTTTCCATAGCCAATAATTCTTAATTTGGATTTGATCCTAGCTTCTTATACTACCCTGAATGTGATTTATTGAACTATACTTTATATTTTTAAGACTCTATTTGTAATCTGTCAGGGTCTTCCCATTCTAACTCCACTGTTGAGCCTACAAATTCCAAACTTACCACTTGCAAGTTTAATAAACATTCTCAATTATACAAGGCACTCAAAAATACTGAACAGACACAGCATAGATCTCTGCAGAATACCATTTCGTGTTTCAAATTTGGCAACAATGTACTTAACTTCAAATTATTTTACACTCGTCTTCCCATAGTAGATCCTTCTTGATTATGCTTTTAAGATTACTTGTTAGGATACTTAAAAAGAGTATCAAAAGCAAATGCACTAAGATTTCATGACATATAACACCTGCCTCTTGTTCACAAGGCCTGCTGTGGACAGGATTTCTTTTCACAAGAGGAAATCAAATCAGTTTGTTATGAGCTATTCTCAGCAAATCCATTTTGCCTACCAATGACACTGTGATTATTTTTCAAGGTGCTTATTTCTATTTTGGCAAAATCATGTCCATGTTGCATGTGTCCCTTGTCCTGAGCTGATTACTCCAACTTTTAAGAAACGTCATATTTGCTTCTCCCCAATTTTCCAATACCTCACTGATTCTTAGTGCACTTCAGGACAATTAGAAGCAACAACTGAAACAACTTGCAAGTTATTTTAAACGTTATTTCCAGCTGTTCCTAATGCTGCTTGTTTTAAAAAGGGATGATATCAGATTTGAGCTGAGAAGGCTTGCAAAATTTTATGTGTGAAGATACAAGTCTAGACTAGTTGATCGTCACAAGAGTATGTATCATAATTTTTTTATGTTTTCTTTAGAACAATCTATCTTAGAAGAACACCAGCATCAGCTTAGTGCTGCTTCAAAGGATAATTCTTGTATCTATTGCCATAGTATATTATACACTTATTTGGAAGCATTTTTAAAGCCAGATCTTAAACAATTATCTATGCCAGTTTCATTTTCTAAATCAATATACATTTTTATTAACAGTAGACATTACCTGGGAAGTTTTCACACAATACTTCTATAGGGGTTGCTCGTTTTGTGTCTCCTATTTTCTGGTAACGTTCTTTTAATGTATCAGCCTATGATATAAGAATAAAACAAGCTTCTGAAGTTATACAGCTTGCAGACAAACTTTCAAAAAGAAAAGATCATGGCAAGAAAAGCTGATGATCTGAAAATAGGATAGAGGAAGGTATCAAAAACCACTACCTTTAAACCTTGCCATGGAAGGCTTCCTCTGAGAAAATACATAAACATATGACCTAAAGCTTCCAAATCATCTCTTCTACTTTGCTCTGAAACAAAATTCAAATATTATGAGAACATTCAATCTTGAGTAATTTTACATTGTACTTAAAAGGTTAACTTCCAAATTACATAAAAATAATTGGGAGGTATGAAGTACGTCAAATCAAACTGAGCATGTAGGGGGCTTCTTGGGTACTATGGACTCCATTAAGAACACAGCTAAAACAAAAAAAACCCGTATTTTGACCCTTTACATACATAATTGCATTTTAATTCCAACATTTTTTGGATCCATTAGTTATGAACTTGAAGCAATTTAAGAAAGCTTTAATTCAATTCATTTTCCCTCTAAAAAAATCACAGAAAAGATGGCATGTTTCCCAGGGAACCATTATGCAATTTCTGAGTAAGCCAAAACTGGACTGAAGGAGGCTCAGAAGTATTATTTGGTCAGAAAGCATCACAAAGAGGCATGTACATACAGCCTGCTCTCAAGCCTAGGTGACTTAAAAGCTAAGTTACAGAAGACAATGTCTGGCATGCCTACACTTTTTCATCTGTAGTAGAGCAGTGGCAGTCCTTCAAAAAGTTCAGAGAAGGTTAAAGAAAAAGGAAAGTAACAAGCAATATGCAGTGCATTCAAAGTTCAAAGTTTTCAAAGTACTTTCCAGATTATTTTTAAATAAAATCCGTTATTCTTAGGAAAACAATGTAACAGAGAATAGTAAAAGTCTTTAAATGACTAGTAGAAAACAGATTTTTACATTTTCACCTGGCTTCATTCTGTACTGCAGTTGAAACAACTGTTACACAGTGTATTATGCTTTGTAGTACCAGGCAGCATTTACCTCTAACTTTGATTTCCTCCCTGACATAAGGCAGAAAACCAAAATATTATCAGTGTTTCTACTCAGTATTTTCACAAGGACAAAATCACTATGCTTTGAGAGCAAGAAAAAGGAGCAGAGAAGTAAATGAAAACATGTTTGCTAGGTTTTGAACACAGGGGAGTTAGCAAAGCCAACTTGGCTTTGATCTGATCAACACAAAGTATTGCCACAAATACACTGCATCCACAAAACAATTCTTAATCTTCATATAAAAAGAACTATTTACTTATTACTCTGTTTTCTATCCCTATTTTCTCATTTGAACACTGAGTAAACACATACTAGCAAATCAATAAGAAAATACCAAAAAAAGGTATAGTAATTCAGAGCATGGGCTACATCTAGCCCCTTACTTCATTACACATCTGCCAGCCGTATGAGGCTCTTTCACAGTGTTGTGGTTTAACCCGGCTGGCAACTAAGCACCACGCAGCCGCTCGCTCACTCCCCCCTCTCCCTCAGTGGGATGGGGGAGAGAATTGGAGAAAAAGAGTAAGACCCGTGGGTTGAGATAGAGACAGTTTAATAAGAGAGAAGAATAACAATAGTGATAATAATAATGGTAAGAAAATATACAGAATATATAAAACAAGTGATGCACAATGCAATTGCTCACCACCCACTGACCGATGCCCAGCCCGTCCCGAGCAGCGATCGCTCCCCCCGAGCCGCGACCACACCGCCCGAGCTGCGATCACTCTCCCCATGACCGACCGACTAACCCCCATGAGCATTATGTTCTATGGTATGGAATAGCTCTGTGGTCAGTTTGGGTTAGCTGTCCTAGCTGTGCTGTACTCCCAGCTTGTTATGCACCTGGCCAAGCAGGAGAAGCTCAAAAAGTCCTTGAGCAGTCTCAGCACTACTTGGCAACAACTGAAAACATCAGTGTGTTATCAACATTCTTGTAGTACTAAATCCAAAGCACAGCACTATGCTAGCTTCTGTGAAGAAAATTAACTCTGTCCCAGCCGAAACCAGGACACACAGTCATTTCTCCTTCACTTGTTTCCATGTTTCCAATTCCCTTGCCAACACTCTTCTTGTGTCCACTCCACCACTCTTGTCCACTGCTGCCACTTTTCTCAGTAAGCACCCTCCAGACAATCTGGTCTTACTTGAATTTCTCTGCCAGCCCTGCAGCATCACATTTGCTGACCATGTGATATCCTGATGCAAGCACATAGGTTAAGAAGAAAGCAGGAATAAGCGGTGGAGTTTTGTACCTGACAGGTTTCAGTACACAAAGGAAATGTTGACTCGCAGTTGCCTGCAGAAATCCTGTGCTCTTTATGAGATAGAGTGGACATGGAGACAATGAGTACTTCATGAGCACTGCTCATGACAAACATTTTGTGCGATGCAGGGTGTGTTTTATGTAAGACAGATCAGCGGTAAAATGGTGGCAAAGCATACAAAAATGTTACAAGTGCACAACGGACGGCCCATCTATAGGCAACACTAAGGTATGGCCAACAAAAATGCATTGGAAAGTTCTATTTTGGTCTTCACTAAGGAACAGTAATTCCTCTCTTTTGCATTAACTTCTACAGGTTATGCTGATGAAAAATTAACCTCCTCTTAAAAAACCCAACAAATACACGCACCTTATTGAGGCAATTGCTCCTTCGCTGAGAGTCCTTTCTATGAAAGGAGAAACTTTCAATCTTTACCCTGAAATGATTTCTAATTAAGATTTTAATTTTTTTTAATGAGTTTTGGACCATTGCAGGTATTTCTGTAGGATATTTCTGGGTAACTATTTCTAGGGTAGACCACTTGAATTCACAATGCCCTCAAGTATCTGCTATGGAAAGGATTTTTTTGTTTGTTTTAATTTTTGGGGAAGGGGTTCGTTATTTAGAATCCACTTCAGTTCTTCACTAACCACTTTGGAGTAATTAAAAAATAGTCAAATATCCTTTCCTATGGAATTCTTCAAGGTAAGCCTGAGAATCAGGAAACCCAAAGATTGCATTGCTATTGCTGGAACAAGTGTCTTCAAAAACTGGGAAAAAAACCCCAACCTAGCAGTGGACTAGCTGGAATACAAAAGGATTTCAAACACCTGCTGGAGGAAGGGCTGCTGATGTACACCAATCCTAGTGCATCACAATTTAATGAGACTGAGAGGATTTGTTGCCTAAAAGGTAATACGATCATAAGATGACAAACACACAATAAAGCTTTAGGGTACACAGTCTCCTCTCTCTCAAGGTCACCTGAAGCTAGCTAAATTAGTAAGAAACTAATACCTGTTATTTAGTTCACAAGCTATAGATAAATTAATCATCTCAATTCAAATAGGTTGATTTTAACAAGAACTAGAACCTCATTCAGCAGCCTAGCTCCAGAAAATTCTTTTTTTAGCACATACTGTAAAGTAACCATAACACAGGTCAAACAACAGACACTCAGACTTCAGTAGGCATCCATTCTAAACACTGCACTCCCCGTCCAAAGAAGGTTTTACTACTTTCTGTAGGAATACTGAAACAGTAGAAACATACTATCTGTTTGGATCAGAAAACACAGTATTAGCTACCGGGATGATTACAGGGTTTGATATACAGACTCATTACTGTAATCACAAAGTAGATGGAAAGGGACAATCTATATACCATGAACTGTCAGTCTATAAAGTTTAGCACAAATAAATTGCAAAGTTACCACCCAGATTTTGTACTCTTACTAAAAATGATATGATTCTATACAGCAATATAATTTGACAGAAAGAAGAGCATCCCTTCCTGAACAAAATCATGACTCCTGAAGTTAATTATTCTAGTTCATACAAATAAAGTTATATGCCAGCTTTATCATAAGCACATATTGTATTACATACTGTTCTGTTAAGAATAATGTGCACTTTATGGAAAAAAATCCCACTTTCAGTTATACCTGTAAATAAGGGAGCAAAGATTTATTTAGCTCAGTTTGTATTAGAAACACTGTTTCATATAATTCTGGGTTTATAAGTTTAGTTTACATAGAAAAAGGTATTTATTTAAGGCAGTTAAAATCTCACCCCTGAGGTCCAGAGATAATCCAGTGGGTCTGAGAAGGAGACTAGTGAACTTCCTATGGGGGTCCTAGGTCTGGAAAAGGACTTCATCTTGCACCACTGGCTCAGTAACAAGTAAAAGTTGCTAGGACTCCTGGAGGGTCATCACCACAAAGCACAGCCTGTAACTGCAGAATACACTTTTTTTCTTTGAGTTTCTGGAAAAATTCCAGGATTTAGGCTAATATAATTTAGAGTCCAAACGTTTATTGTTCTTATAATAAAAAAATACATTAAAACTGATCTAATGTGGAATTTTTTTGCTGGTGTAGATTACAAAAAAGTCTGGCCCCTAGAATATTGATTTTAAATTAGAACATATGAGAGGTCTGATAACAGAGTAGATCTACTATAAAGGTAAGGTGGGAGGGGTTGGCTTTGCTTGAAGATAAGTGCTGTTTAAAGAAATTGATTGTATTTGGCCTTTCAATTAGCATTAAAGAGCAGAGTTGTGTCATTCTCAAAAGAGCCTCAGGTATTCACGGTAAGATAAACTCTGCCTCTTTAATAATTAAGCACCACCAAGAAAAGACCAATACAACCAAGGACATTGGTTGTTTCCCCAGAGACCATTAGCAATACCCATATTACAGCAATAACTTTGTGTGACTACACTTCCTGTAGCCAAATAACTTAGACAACAATTCAGTATGCTGTTTTTCTGAACTTAGGGAAATCCCAAAACAATTACCAATTTAGATTTCTAGCAAATACAGGAAATTGTAGGACTTTTACAGGCACAGATTTTTGTCTTCCTTAAGCTCCCAGTTGGAATCTACATTCTCCGGGATCCCTCCCTCCCTTCCTGAAAATGAAGGGGACTGGAAAAGCTGCATAGAGTAATTTTATGCCCAAGAGAAATTAGCTTATGGAAGCAAGGGCACCAGCCACATGCTGATAAGGGCTGCAGAATATCTGTATTTCCTTCAAATAGCTATCATAATTTCTCACATAGACAAAATACCTTCTACTCCAGATACGAACTCCCAGCTTGGCACAAAACTACCAGAAACCCTCGATCAAATATATGTTTCTGGAACAAAGTATTATTGAAATAATTGGCAACATGATGTTCATAGCTATACAACACCTTCTATACATCAAAAGCGTGGGCCTTGGTAATTTTGAGCAAGTTTCAACTAAACATGCAAACATTTAAAGTCTTTACTATGCACTTGTTATAAGAGTTTTAAACACTCTGGATCCTAAAATGTACTTTTGATCAAAGGACAACATACTTTCTTATTCATACGTACCAACACAAAACAAGTTACAGTTCAATACATGCATGCTTGAAATCAACCTATAAAAGAACGTGAACCTGACAGTCCCCCTTCTTTACTGAAAACACACTTAATTTTTACACGGGTCAGCTGACACCTTGGACAGTTAAGAATCAGTAATA
This sequence comes from Nycticorax nycticorax, assembly GCA_023375905.1. Classification (NCBI taxonomy): domain Eukaryota; kingdom Metazoa; phylum Chordata; class Aves; order Pelecaniformes; family Ardeidae; genus Nycticorax; species Nycticorax nycticorax. The sequence continues at coordinate 2,183,717 of JAKFQP010000123.1, forward strand.
CGTGCATTAGTTTTGTATCAGACCATTTAAGTTGCTAGGAATATTACCTACAGCCTAAAAATACTGCCCTAAAAATTTCTCTTACTACCAGTATTTTCAGTGCTCAATGTATCCTATATGCCACTGTCTCTGCAACCAAAGGGACAATAGAACTCAAAGAGCTTCAGTGTTCCATATGTCCCACTGCAACAATTAAAAAATAAAACATTTCTAGAGGGGAATCACCGAACATACAAAAAAAACCTCCACATAAAGGAGACTGTGAAAATAAGAGCCTCTTTCATAGTTTGTTCAGTGTTTGTTAGGCCTAAAAGATCATGACAAACAGTTCTTTCTCACCCAAGAAATGCCTGCAAAATAATCAGGTCAAGAAGAATCTGAACAGCTCTGAGTTTGAACTGAAGCAGAGTTATTACATGAGGTTGTGCTCCTTTGCATGGCTTAGCAACACCACTGTAAAGAAAGGCATTCTAAACCTTATCCATGTACATTTAAGAATTATCTATATATTTGAGAATCTCACACAAGAAGGAAACTTCCTATGGTAAAGTAGCCTGGTTTCAGCTGGCATAGAGTTAATTTTTTTCCTAGTAGCTGGCATAGTGCTGTGTTTTGGATTTAGTACTAGAAGAATGTTGATAACACACTGATGTTTTTAGCTGTTGCTAAGCAGTGCTTACACCAGTCAAGGACTTTTTGGGCTTCTCTTGCTCGGCCAGGTGCATAACAAGCTGGGAGTACAGCACAGCTAGGACAGCTAACCCAAACTGACCAAAGAGCTATTCCATACAATATAATGTCATGCTCAGGGGGGTTGGTCGGTCAGTCGCAGGGAGAGTGATGGTGGCTTGGGGAGAGTGATCACAGCTCGGGGAGTGATCACTGCTCAGGACGGGCTGGGCATCAGTCAGCAGGTGGTGAGCAATTGCATTGTGCATCACTTGTTTTGTATATTCTGTATATTCTCTTACCATTATTATTACTACTATTGTTATTCTTATCTTATTAAACTGTCTCTATCTCAACCCATGGGTCTTACT
>JAKFQP010000123.1:2185194-2270478 GCA_023375905.1 Nycticorax nycticorax
ATTTTAAAATTCATTGTATCACCTTAAGATGACACCAACTTGCTATATCATGCATGAAAAATAAAGAGAATGTTTCCTTTACTTGAAGAACTTGTGTTCTGAAAGTTATGTTTAGGGAGCTCAAACCCTGCTATCAAGTTTTAGAAGTGTTCTCAGCATGAAATATTCATGATTCTATCAGGAAATACTAGAATTATACTATTATTCTTTAAATGAAAAATCATTTAATCTAAACTAAAAGCTCTTTGGCTCTAATATGGCTTAGCAACAATGCAGTTTCAGTCTTGGTGAAGAATAATAAATCTAGCAAACATGACAAGCTTACGATAGTTCCGTTACTTTTTACAGATCCTTTTACTATGTGAACGCATACAGAATTAAGGCCAGCTTCATATACAATGCGTTTTTGGATGAATAAGTGGGGTGGAAGGTCTTTCGTTATATTTAAATTACCTGGAATATGCTATTACACTGTTTTAATTAACATACTGCTGCTTATCAAGAATTTCAAAACCCACCAACATCAATGAATACAAGACTCTGAATCACAAGAAATTTGTCATCATTGCGGACATAAGTAGAAAATACCATAGTACTCTGGTAAATACTGCTGTATAATAAAGATAGGATTCTCCTTCCATTTTCAAACACTAAAGAAACTGCTGAAAAAATATATTTCATTTTTAACAGTTCTCAGATATGGTTTCAGTATCATTGTGGAAATATATTTAACTGAAAAAGGAAAAGGATTCCTATTTTTAGACAACTGTAAAACAAGAAAAATCACTAGCTTAAGCCCAGGACCATTACCTCTAATAAATGCTAAATAAAGTTAATAAATAAACCTTTTATCCATCTGACAAACTTGCAGCTGCCACAGCTGCAACTACTAAAACAGTTAACAACTTAATGTGGTGAGGAAGTAGGGAAAGTTGTCTGCTCTGTATGTACTACAGGAACACATATTGCTGGCACAGGTTGCCCAGAGAGGCTGTGGCATCTCTGTCCTTGGAGATATTCAAAAGCTGTCTGGACATGGCCCTAGACAACCAGCCCTAGGTGGTCCTGCTTGAGCAGGGAGGTCAAACAAGATAACCTGCAGAGGTCCCTGCCAGCCTTAACTATTCTATGATTAGTAGTCCAATACCGGCATCGTTCTTTACTTGCTAAGGGTCACCAGACACTTCTGTAATGAGGAAAGGAACCACAGTGGCCATGATGCTATGGCAAATAGGGACGCTGATATTTAAACTGTCCACTACTGAAATACATTACCAGTAAGTTCTAATTTTGAGACATTTTCTGAGACTCAAACCAGCAGCTGAAGATGCACAAAACAGAATGAGGGTAATATCCTGATGCTCTGAAGTATCAGTTGAAATATGGAGAGATTCTCCTCCTCCTTTCCCCAGTCCACATGAAAACATGTGGGTAGACAGTTGAAAGCAAGATAGCTGTCAGCTCTGAAATAGCCAATATCTAACAAAATTGACATTTGGAGGCTATTGACTGTGGAAGATGAATATCAGTCTGAGTTTGGCCTTCCCCTTATACCCTAAAATTGCAGCCCTCTGGTAGGGATAACTGAACACTTTGTGAATAAGCCCCAGAAACACAACAGGGTTTTTAGTACAGTTTAGATTTCCATAAACTGAAATGTTTGTTACTTTTAATTCCTAATGCTGAAACCTATAGCTGTTCATAATTTTCTTCATTATCCATTTGGTCTTCCTTTCCACAACTACTAGCAATCATCATTCATTCCTTCTACAAGCATCACCTTCAGTTACCCAACTTTTAATCTGCTATTGCACTTCAAGCTATATGTTTCAATACAGAACCTACAGTAAACTGCTACGCAATTTCTTGTAAAATTTACTTTCATCAATTTATTAAAGACCTTGAAATTCTTAAGCTTTATCACTGAATTAGAGAGAATAAACTATTTGTAATGAATACTAATAAACAATCTTTAAAGATATAAACTACAAATACGGTAATTTGCATTTTTAACTGCGTAGATTGCTTTGCAGACGCTAACTATGCAAAAGTGCACATTAGTGTCATCTTCCAAAGGAAATCTCTATTCATATTATTTTACAAAGATTATTTTTACTTAAAAAAAATCTTGCTCATCAGTGAATAGCTGAGTAGAAAAGCATATGAAGACACTGACATACTTTGGGTATTGGAAAAGTTCTGGAGAAGGACAAAATGTCTTGGAATCTAAATATGGAAAACAGGGCTATTTAAGTACTTAAGTTGAAGTTCAAAATTTAGGCCCTTCTACTCCTCAGCTCTTTTGTCCATGTCAAGCTTGTTCATAAATTGCTTATTTGAAGGAAGGATGCTTCCAGAATGTGTTTGTATTATCAGAAGTCTGTAAGAAAGAAAACAAAAAAAAATAGCCCTCAAACTACCAAGGCTCAACTCACCAGCAAAAGGAAGACATTTCTCACTTGTTTCATTTCATCTGTTCAACTACAACATGACAGTTGAACTTTGTATGTTGATTAACTTCTTTATGTGCATGTCCTGGTTTCAGCTGGGATAGAGTTAATTTTCATCACAGTAGCTGTCACAGTGCTGTGTTTTAGATTTAGTACTAGAAGAATGATGATAACACACTGATGTTTTAGGTGTTGCTAAGTAGTGCTTACACCAGTCAAAGACTTCTCAGCTCTCAGCTCTGCCACGTACACAAGAAGCTGGGAGGGGGCACAGCCAGGACAGCTGACCCCAACTGGCCAAAGGGGTATTCCAGACCATATGACATCATGCTCAGTATATAAGCTGGGGGAAGAAGGAAGGGGGTGACATTCAGAGTGATGGCATTTGTCTTCCCAAGTCACTGTTACGCATGATCGAGCCCTGCTTTCCTGGAGATTGCTGAGCACCCGCCTGCCAGTGGAAAGTAGTGAACGAATTCCTTGCTTTGCTTGCACACGCGGCTTTTGCTTTAAATATTAAATGGTCTTTATCTCTACCCACGAGTTTCTCACTTTAACCCTTCTGATTTTCTCCCCCATCCCACCATGGGGTGAGTGAGCGAGTGGCTGCGTGGTTCCTAGTTGCTGGCTGGGGCTAAACCACAACAGTACAAAAGCTTTAGTCTTTAAAAAAAAAAGCAAACCAGGTAACTGTTTCACAGCTGCTCCGTTACATATAAACCCACTTATTAAGCTTAGCCATGCAAGCTGTATTCCAAGATGCTCACAGAGCCAAGTGTCTCAATCGCTTTTCACAATACTTGATTATATTCTAGATATTTTTTTGCCTATAGAAATTTTTTTGCCTATAGACAAGGTAATGACCTGACCCACCCCACCATGGTATACTTCTAATGTGAAGGTGTTATGATACAAAAAGATACACCTCATCTTTCTTTTATGGATTTCAAACAAAAAATTATTATTTGCTGAGACATGACCATGATGATTAGACCTAGACAACCTTATTCCCATAAACAGTTCTTCCCTAAGGACAAGGTATAATTTTGCACAGTACACAAAACTTGCAGTACTCAATGAGTACAGACTGAGAAAGTTACAACTTGAAAACAAGATGATTTCAGACAAATGACAGCTGTTGAATCCTTGTTTCTGCACTTTAAAAGCACACATACCTTTTCCTAAATGTGTATTTATACTCATGTATCTAGCTGTTCCCGTAAGGCTCTTGTGTTCTCGGTACGGTATGTGCTTCTTTGTTTCTGGATCTACATACTCCTTTGCCAAACCAAAATCTATAATATGAATAATTTGCTGGGTTTTGTTTCCAGGTCGTCCTATTAAGAAGTTCTCAGGTTTTACATCTCTGTATATCAAGTTCCTTGAATGGACATATTCCATACGAGAAATCTTTAATAAAAGGAAAAAAAAAGGACAGGAAGTTTAGTTTAAGCTTGAGGTTGCTACATCAAATTGTGGTAGAAGCTAAATATCTTGACTTTATATTTAGAGGAAAACACCCCTCCTATTGCCTTAAAACCAAAGTGCTATTGCTCTTAACAAGGTATCTCCCAGTTAAAATAAATGAAAATTATACACATCCCCTAAGATACACCACATTGTGTATTGGAAACTTTCACACTGGACATTAGACATGAATAAATATATAACAAGTTAGCTTGTTTTAGAACAGCTGGCTCCAAGTATGTTTTGTGCACATTAAAACTATAACCAGAAATCATGTCATCAAGCAGTGAACAGCATAGCTCCATGTAGATCTATTACATATTAAAGGTATAAACAAGAGAAGCACTGACAGTTCACCAATATGCATATAACCTCCATACTAGCTAGATCGGTTTCTACCAAAATTTATGTATTCAGAAAGGAACAGCAAGTATTAAAGAAAGATCATCTTTGGATCTGTGGCAATTTGAGCATTTTAAAATATGAACTTTGTCATTTTGGCTGTAAATAAGCTGAATAGGTCTATATGTATATAGCTGCAGGCCTGTTACCCAATTACAGTCATGTTTTAAACAGCTATTTTTACCTTTCATGGGTAAAAATATCAGTACCTTTTCAGGGAAGTGGAGGTTCAGAATCATTAATATTTCATAAAGACTCACTTTAAACATATTGTATCAATGTAAACATGCAAAGCCTTATTTCTTTCTCTCTTTCCACTTGCACCCACCGTCAGGTAGGAACCAATCAGGAAATCTTAAAAATGGGGAAAAATCCTTCACTAAATAAATATGCTATTTTAGCATTTCTGAAAGGTATGAGGGATTTTTTGGTTTTTCGCTTTCTTTCTGAGAATGCCCAGGAAAAATATTTATGCTATTTCTAAGTCCCATCATCCAACTGCTTTAATGGATTGGAATAATTTTTATTTCATGAAGATTTTCGTTTTAGTTATGTCAAACTATAATTAATGATTTCAGATCGTGATTATGAGAACTCGGAACACACAATGGAACTCCATTCACGCAATGATTCTTGAAAAACTAGAACAAAGTAAATGAAAGCGACATAAGACAGTCATCCTGATAAAACTGTATCACAGGCTCTTTAGAACCCACCAACACCAATTTAAAACATGGAAAGTGCAAATCTCTTAAGTGAAATAAGCATTTAATACATTGAACACTGACTTATTCTAATGAACACTCAAATTAACATCTATTCTACTTACCAACTGTACGGCTATCATAAGAACGGTTTTAAGAGAAAATGTCCTACCACACAAGTCAAATAAATCTTCCAGACTAGGTCCAAGTAGTTCTAGCACCATAGCATTATACTTGCCACATGGGCCAAAATAGTAAACCTGAGGTATTCCATCTGTAAAATGAAGATACAAAGTAATTATAAGGGGTTAAATAAGATTAATGAACATACCAATAAAATTCCTACCCGATTTCAAGTTGATATGAAGATAAATACATTTTTCACACAAAAGCCACAATAAAACCTCATAAAAACTACAGTCAAAAGATACAACATGAGTAACAAAGGTAGTACCACTTTCATTAAGTATTTTGTGAATATTACATGTTTCACTTCTGAAAGATTTAAAGCTTTTTATAAAAAAATCTGTTAGGTTTTGTAACAGTAAACTGAAACAGGATTTTAAAAAAGGTATGAAGAGAGGTTGAAATAAGCTCCTTTTAAAAAAACCAGGCATTTATTTTAAACTTTTTAAATTAAGGCTATGGCAAACCTACATTCAAGAATAAAGCCACCTTATTAACTATAGAAACATTTAAAAATCCAAGAGAGATTAATGAATCCTCAAGTTCAATGAGATAATTAAGTCAAGTTTTAGATGCATCATCAAAATAAAAATATCATAGATGACATTGTTATAGTCATCACTTGTTACATTATTTCTTTTCCAAATACAAGCATTTTCTACGTAAATTTGCACTGGAGGGCTTCTCCTGTCTTCTCTTCCTCCATTATTTTTGGTTTCTGTTTAGATAACACATAAAAGAAAACATTTTTCTTACATGTGAGTTAGTCAGTTAATCTAAAAACAGAGTGGAAGTTTGTGGTTTTTTAAATCTGGATTTTTAATACAATGTATGGTAGATTGAGATTTAGTAATTCAAAACTATGACGGTTGGGGGTTTTTTTTAATGTAATTGTAAGAACAAATGACAAAGGGAACTTTCAGAAGTCTCAAGGGGAACCTACAGTAAAGATTCACCCTGATTTCAATTCCGAAGTATCACACAAGACACCACCTTAAATTCTTTCCAAAACTGATGCCAGGAAGAATCCATTAAATTTTATTCTTACTGTCAAATCATTAACATGATTTAGAAAAAGATCTTAGAATAAAACACATTTTCAAATACAAATTTTTGAGTTGTTGTTGGGGGTTTTTTAACTTAGAAAATTATTAAAATAAAAATTATGTTCAGAACAGATCATACATCATACAACATATACACAATATATGGGGACAAAAATATCCCACTGTATGTTCAGGTAACAATCTTTTAAATACTCTGTAAACAGGTATAAAATACACCTGCCTAGGAGGGCAAAAGGCAAATTTAGTGTTAAAGCTACATTTGCTTTCAAATCTTACATGGAGTCTAAAATGTGAACCATCACTCCGATACCTTCTTTTTAAGTCTAACACTTTTCCTGACGTAAAATAAGTGTTATATTCTCCATCACAAAACACATGAAAAACATGTTAATTTGCTATTCATAAAAAACCATAAAAAATGAAGACTATTATTGTGTCAAAAATCGAGTTTTGTTGAGTTTCCTATGGCAGCATTCCATAAAACCTGGCATAGACACATACTTACAGTACACATTTCCTCAGACAGCTGGTGATATCAAGGCCATAAATGTCTTGAAAACCAGCACCAGAAGTCACATACGTTGCACTAAGAAGATTCCCTTACTATCTAGTCTGTTACCAGAATCATTGAACAAAGGTCTCCTGATGTGCACAGATTAGACTAGTAAAACTACATGTTACCTGAAAAAGTTACTTCTGTTCTTTTTCCTGAACAGAAGCATAACAAGCATGTCCATATAACAAGGCTTCTCCTGGCACAGAAGGAGAATCAGTTAAATACGTTTAACAAATCAATTAAAGGTATCTAAACCTTTAGTAGAGACATAACCGTCAGTTTAAGTTAGCAGTGCACATAAGATCACCCACTTCATTAGAAAGTGCTTCCTGAAAGAGTATTTGACAAAATAAATGCAGGTATCAAAAGACTGGAAACATTCTTTAATATTCTCAAGCACTGCATTTACAATTACGCTAGCAACGATGCCATGTTCTATCTTCACCTTCAGGTATCTTCATGTCTACTCACATACCTTATCAATACGATGAACAAGCACAATACAATGAACAGCACGTATAATCCCAAAATCAATCCAAAATATTCTGCACTTCTGGACTTTATAGTTTTATATAAACACCTGTCCTAAGAATCAAGGCAACCTAGAAGCTGGAAAATACCAGTATTTAAAGCCTTATGATCCAATTTTACTTTTACCTTTTTGTACATATCCATTGTATAGCTATAATTAAAAATAACTTGCTATCAATGCCTCTATTCATCTTGCAGTTCCTCATATGCATAGGACCTCATTCAGCAAAATAAATTTTGTTCACTTAAGTAGTAATTCTGGATTTATTTTGCTCTTCAGTAGTATCCTCTGTGTCTCATTTACTTTAAATATTCAATACTCTGAAAATGTAGTTTTCCTTTCACATGAGCTTTTTCTACGGTGCCCATTGTTACAACACTGTACTATACAGAACTACAAAACATATTTTCAGAATACCCTAATGAAATACTGGATTTAACTTTCCTTCTCTGTAGATCAAATCTAAGTTTAAAAATGAAAACATCCCTAACTCTGGGTGTTCTCTGAGGTACAGCAAGTCTCAAGTTTTTTATAGCTTACTACAGTTTTACTTACACTCAGCTTTGGGTTAAAAAACAAACAAACAAAACCCCACCACACCACCAAACTAAGAGCAAATGAACACAGCAGTATTTTCACTAATCTCTTTTCTTACAAGTGAGAATAATGAAAATATAACCCCTAAAAATCCAGTCTAACTGTTCAATTTTCTGAAGATTAGAGCTTCCATTTATATTTTAAATATGCATAATCACACCCATATCTATACTAATGCACTTAACATGCATAATCATACGCATTTCAGAAAGACTTCACAAGAGTAGCTTATTGCTACTAATGGAGAAGCATAGGCCACATTGCACATCAGAACATGGTACAAGTAGTGGTTTTAATTTTAGAAAGATCAACCCTAATTATCAGATAATGGATCAGAAAATGCATTAGTACAGAAAATATACTTGTACATATAAGGTGATGTTATATCTCTAGAATTCAAGTTTTCCTCCTCCACTTTTTAGTATGGTGGAATTACACTTGGAAACACAGATGTATCTGCAGCAGCAAATGAAGTTACCCAACAGAAGTACAGAAACCTAAGTTCAAAAAAAACCCCAAACCCCAAAACACCTGAGCATATAAAGAAAAAGAAAAGAGCACCACTTGTAAAGGCCTGAGACATATTCTGAGAATCTCTGTTGTTATATTTGCATGTTTGAAGTCATTAACTCTAAAATATTCTCATGAGAAGTTTGTCTACTCTATTACCATTACATCGGCTCTGTGTCTCTTTGTAACATCCTGAAATACTAACACACTTCAAAAATACAGAAGCCAGAAGACTTTGGGGCTTTGTCTAGATTTATAGAACTCATTTGCATGACTACGTGCTAGCAAAAAAAAGGAAACATTTGTAGAAAGCAAGTTGTGACATTGTCAGATTTATAGGCAAAGTTGCCAATTTCAGAAGTGTGTTTATAGGAGATGTCAAAAACACCCTTTAACACTTTATTCTACCACATCATATCATAAAAGCACCACAGCAAGTCCTGTTAAGTATACATCCAGAGCAGGGAGTTAAGTGTCTCAGCTGTGATCAATTTCATTTTATTTAACATGACAAGAATAGTACTTATTCTACCTACAACACTTGATCTTCTGATTAGAAGAAAACTCCAAAATACCCCAAAATTGTGTTTAACATGTTGTTACGAACTTCTGTAAGGCAGATACAAGTTATTACATCTAAAATTCCTAGCGATTATAAAATAACTTCATATTAACAGTTCAAAGTGCTACAACTTTATTTTGATTAGAAAACAAAACCCTAGCTTATTGTTTTTGCTTAAAAACAATAACCTAACATCATTCTGTTATTTGCATTATTTCTTCATGTCTCAGAAGTCAGAAAGTAACGTTACTAATGAAGAGTATCTGCATTTTTCCCCCCAACAATAGAGATAAAAATGTAAGCTCTTTTATACAAATCTTTAAGAAAAATAGGGTAAGTTAGAAAAACAAAGACATTTTCATTTCTAGGAAATGGAAGAATTCACCCTTTTGTTGACAGGATATTCCAACACTTATTACCAATTAAGAGCTTGTATTTTATTTCCATTTTGATTTAGTCTGCTTCAATCATTGAAGCCCTTTTGTGCAAGAATATAAGAAGGAAATACTGGGAACTTTTAAGATACAACCCAGTCTTCTTTCTATGAAATTAAAGAAGTCAGTGTTCTTTGGTATCTTGCTTAATAATATACTTTGATGACTATTAGACCTTTCTAGTAGCTTGATAGATCTTCTGCCCATTCTCAAAATTCCTTTTTAAAAAGAAGCACACCCCCAAATTATGTGCAGAATTCAATGCTTGTCACACTGATTTCACTATATAAAGCTACAAATAACTTCCTATTCTTCTGATAATGAAGAAACTTACCTGTGACCAAAAAAAAGTTTCACATACTCCCACTAAATTAACACTAAAACACCCAATTCCATTCTAGGTTTACAACACTGAATACAGTATCCTTATTTTCAGGTCACATTTGCTTATCCCTAAGTATTTATACTTGCTCACAAGTAAAACAATTTCATTTGAATGGACTCAATTTACTAAAGCCATCTACAATACTTAATGTGACTGACCCATCAAATTTGTAAATCCATTTTAAACCAATATGACTTTCAATCCCATTTTACTCACAGCAAAAATCAAGTCTTGACTTGGAAGTTCACTACTTGAATACTGCTTGGATTCCAGTTTCTTTTTCTTGAAAAGTTAGTTTTCATTAGCCACCTAAACATTGCTGCTGTACACTGACAGTCTCCAAAACAGAGTGCACACACACAAGAAGTGCACAAGCACTGGAGTGCCAGAAAAAATATGAGAAGGTATGCTTATTTTTTATCTAAAAATAAGAAACTTAGCTTTTCTAATATTAAAGGTACAGCTTGACACTGGAGCCCTCACTCAGTCAGATGGTTGTGTCACACACGGCATGCACAGGAGAGATCCTGGCAGAAGACTGGTAATGTGGAGATTATGACAGTAGCATACTTGTTTGTCCACTCACTTTTGGCTTACTGCAATGTACATGTGCCCAGTTAAGTGGATTTATGGCTTCTATTGTCTAATTATCACTAAACTACCCCTCAGAAAACAGTCAATCTGCTTAAAATTGTTCCTACAAAGAAACCACACAAGGAAGATAATGGTCCTGATGCCAGCACAGGCAAACAAGAAAACAGCAGAGCCGACACTTCTCCTACACCCTGTATGAGCTTATTTTCAAGAACTTCCTGAAAAGTTAACTACAGAAGCTTACCACCTTCTGTTTATCAGATCAAGAAAACTACATTAAGTATTCATATACATTTATCATACTGTGATAAAAACTCTGCATCACTTAAAATAAAATAAAAATAAAAATATCAAATAATGGGCACATATCCTCCAGTTAGTCTTTTTTTTCCATAACAGTATATACTGAAATCCCACCAGCATTTTACTGTGTCAGACTTATACTTTACTTTATATTCAAGAGTAGAAAAGGAAAACAAGTTTTGTTTTCTTCTGTTCCTAGTTTCTTAGTACTGAATAATGAGTTACTCCATAGAACCACCTCTGTTACCCATCGAGACTCAAATCCTTTAGGTACATGATGTCTAGAAAGTTTTTAAAGCTGTCATTGTTAGAGGAACTCGGATGTGTCAAGATAAAAACATTAGAATAAAGAAAACATTACTGGTAGATTACAACTGTATCTGTCAAATGTCTTGAAAATAAATAAAATCAAGTAGACATTATTTCTGATTGCACTGGGTTTGCATGGCAAGGTTTTAGCAGCAGGGGGGCTACAAGGGTGGCTTCTGTGAGAAGATGCCAGAAGCTTCCCCCATGTCCGATAGAGCCAAGGCCAGCCAGCTCCAAGACAGACCCACCACTGGCCAAGGCCGAGCCCATCAGGGACAGTGGTAGTGCCTCTGGGACAACGTATTTAAGGGAAAAAAACTGTGCAATTGCAGCAGGAGACAGTAGTGAGAATATGAGAGAAGAGCAGCCCTGCAGACACCCAGGTCAATGAAAAAGGAGGGGGAGGAGGTGCTCGAGGTGCCAGAGCAGAGATTCCCCCACGGGCCCTGGTGAAGACTCCCCTGCAGCCCATGAAGGACCCTACGCCAGAGCAGTGGGGTGCCTGAAGGAGTCTGTGACCACATGGGAAGCCCACACTGGGGCAGGCTCTTAGCAGGACCTGTGGTCCTGTGAAGAGAGGAGACCACACTAGAGCAGGTTTGCTGGCAGGGCTGGTGACCCCGCAGGGGACCCACGCTGGAGCAATCTGCTCCTGAGGGACTGCACGCCATGGAAGGGACGGACCCATGCTGGAGAAGTTCGTGGAAGACTGTCTGGCATGAGAGGGACACCCCAGACTGGAGGAGGGGCAGAGTGTGAGGAACCCTCCCCTTGAGGAGGAAGGCACAGCAGAGACAGCATGTGATGAACTGACCCCAACCCCCATTCCACGTCCCCCTGCACCGCTGGGGGAGATGGAGAAATAGAACATAAAGTTAAGCCCAGGAAGAAGGGAGGGGTGGGGGGAAGGTGTTTTAAGATTCAGTTTTTATTTCTCATTACCCTACCTCATTTTGATTTGTAATAAATTNAAAACATTACTGGTAGATTACAACTGTATCTGTCAAATGTCTTGAAAATAAATAAAATCAAGTAGACATTATTTCTGATTGTACTGGGTTTGTGTGGCAAGGTTTTAGCAGCAGAGGGGCTACAAGGGTGGCTTCTGTGAGAAGATGCCAGAAGCTTCCCCCATGTCCGATAGAGCCAAGGCCAGCCAGCTCCAAGACGGACCCACCACTGGCCAAGGCCGAGCCCATCAGGGACAGTGGTAGTGCCTCTGGGACAACGTATTTAAGGGAAAAAAACTGTGCAATTGCAGTGGGAGACAGTAGTGAGAATATGAGAGAAGAGCAGCCCTGCAGACACCCAGGTCAATGAAAAAGGAGGGGGAGGAGGTGCTCAAGGTGCCAGAGCAGAGATTCCCCCACAGGCCCTGGTGAAGACTCCCCTGCAGCCCATGAAGGACCCTACGCCAGAGCAGCGGGGTGCCTGAAGGAGTCTGTGACCACATGGGAAGCCCACACTGGGGCAGGCTCTCGGCAGGACCTGTGGTCCTGTGAAGAGAGGAGACCACACTAGAGCAGGTTTGCTGGCAGGGCTGGTGACCCCACAGGGGACCCACGCTGGAGCAATCTGCTCCTGAGGGACTGCACCCCATGGAAGGGACAGACCCGTGCTGGAGAAGTTCGTGGAAGACTGTCTGGCATGAGAGGGACACCCCAGGCTGGAGGAGGGGCAGAGTGTGAGGAACCCTCCCCTTGAGGAGGAAGGCACAGCAGAGACAGCGTGTGATGAACTGACCCCAACCCCCATTCCCCGTCCCCCTGCACCGCTGGGGGAGATGGAGAAATAGAACATAAAGTTAAGCCCAGGAAGAAGGGAGGGGTGGGGGGAAGGTGTTTTAAGATTCAGTTTTTATTTCTCATTACCCTACCTCATTTTGATTTGTAATAAATTAAACTGATTTCCCCAAGTAAAATTTGTTTTGGCCCTGACAGTAACTGGTGAGTGATCTCTCCCCTGTCCTTATCTTGACCCATGAGCCTTTCATTTTATTTCTAACCCCTGCCCAGATGAGGAGGGAAGTGATAGAGCAGCTTTGGTGGGGACGTGGCATCCAGCCAGGGTCAACCCACCACACTAGTTCCTGACAATTATCCACCTTGGCTGCTAAATTTTTCAAGGACTTCAGCATCAAACCTGATTTAAGCCTGAGGCTACAGGCTGTTCACTGCAATTATCTAATATACACAATGACTAGCATGAACACTGATCCATATCTTAAAGCAAAAATTCCAGCTATTTGCTTTAACACAGATAGTACATAGTAGCCTCAATTATTGAATGTGTGTGTCCTCATTCAGAAACAAAATTAATTTGATAAACAAGCAGCAGAGACTGTCAAAGAAATATATAACACATGCGTCAATGGCAACATCACTTGTAACTTAACCTTGTGTTCCCAATCTACCACTGACTTAATTTTGATCCATATCTTTGAAAAGTATCTCTATAAAATGCAACCTAAATTTGTAAAGCTATTAAGCAAGGAAGCAGTTTTTCACTTTCTTGTAATACTAGTTTCCGTTTAGTTTCCTCTAAGCCAGTCAAGAAACACAACTACTGATGTGATCTGTGTTATTGCTTAGATTGTCTGTTAAATCAGATCTGTAAGTGCCAGTAAAATACACAAGACTGCACTTGCAGAACAAGTTATTCTGTATTCAGCTTCCTATACCCCGCTGCCTTTTATTTGTAGTTTTAATTTTTACATGTGGCAATTCGTTGGACACAAGCAAAATACCCTGGGGTAGATCAAAGATTTGCAGTAACAGCCATCTTCCACGGACATTTGTACTGGTACTCTTGTCAAAGATACACTTCAACAGTCTGCCACAAAAACAAGCACTCCCTACCAACACTACAGAATCTGGCCTGAATCCTCTGGAAGTAAGCGATTACAAAATCCAGGATAGTGCCAGATGTGTTTTTTAACTTGAACCAAAGCAGCATAACACAAAAACATGCATACACAAAACCAAAGCAGCATACAAAGAAGGGCATACAATCTCCAGAAATGTAGCACTTTATGGCTACTGAAACCATGATCATCCATGCACTGTAAAACTCTAAATATGGAATGAGACACTATACGAGCAATACGACTTCAGCACTGCTAAAATGCCATGGTGGAGGCACATACCACAACACTTAAGACTACACTTCTTATTCACAAATGTAAGAATATGTTTGCGAACATAAGAAACAGTAATATAACAGTAAGATTTTTCCACTAAAATAGATCTGTTTACATTACTAAAACAGAATTAGACATGTATTTTTACTGTAACCCTTATTAAATCAAATATGCATTTATCTAACATTCAACGTTCTGTGGACAGTACCAGAAAGCCTCCTTCATAATTACAGCTGTTATATTTCATACAAAAACACTATTTAATCTCCAAAATCTGTGCGTGATGTTGTATTCCAAGATTAAATCAAGTTTTTGTATACCACCAGGCTTCTTATGGTCAGTAATTATTGTTTCTCAAACATTAACACAGGCACCTGTAAGTTACATTTAAATTTATGCAGCTGCCATTCTTAGCAGATCTATTGCACTTATTCTAGGGAAAAAAAATATTGTAAATATAAATTGAGAAAATTCTGTACATTTCCTTAAGCCAAATGCTAAAAAGGACTGGCATAGAACAAAAATTGCCAGCAACATTTCTTATCTAGTTTTTGCTGGACTACACTTAAAAAAATAAATTTGTAATCATTGTCATCACCCATTCACTTAAATGTAAGTATTAGTACATTCACATTAATAATTAAGCAGCTCAATTTTCCTGTTAAAGTGTAGCAGCAGCAACGAAACTCAATCAGCTCTTTTCCCCAGACAACTCACAACAAAACCATAGCAGCCACCAGTACACAGAATTATCAGTGCATATGAACAGACACCTCTTCAGTCAAGAGATTAATTACTTGATTCAGTTTAAGTGCTTTTTACAATACATTTTTAAATTAAGCACAGAGCATGATTTTCTAAGTTCATCTGCCCTGTATTTTTATTATTTAATAGATTAAAAACCACTTCCAATTAGCAGTTTATTGTTTGTTCTCCTATAAAACCCAAGTCAAAGTAGAAAAAAGTAAAGCAGGACAGCATTACTAAAAGGAATTTAAAAATCAGTTTTCGGTTTAAGAGCAAATTCTCAGCTACCTACCTAAGAGTATAGCTCAAAGTAACTAAAAAAATTCACTTTGCATTTATACTGAATAACTGTTAGCAAGATATATGGACAGGTTATGAAGCGAGACTACTCAAAGATACACATATAAGAACTCATAAAAGTTTATTTACTTATGTAAGACTAAGACTACCCTGAACTGAGTTACCTGCTAACTCTGTAGTTAACAGCTAGGCATTTTGTCTTTAACTTTCTTTGTCACTGATTGTTAGAAACATAATGCATTTATTTTAGAAATAAAATTATATTCTAAAATCTGAAGCTCCAGAAAATTATTACTGCTTTAATTAAGTACTGGGAACATTCAATTACTTAATATGTTTGCACGTATACTGCATTAGAGTCCTCTTATAAAAATATTATTTTCAAACTCACTTCAAGACCTGGTAACTTCCATAATTTTCATCCTGTGACAGGAAGTACAGAACACCAGTCCCAAAATATTTTGAAAAATATAAAATGGGATGTTATTTCAGATTGTTTCTCTAGGGATCCATGAACAAAAAGATCACTTTTCACATTCATCTAGCTACTACTTACTTCTAGCACTACAGTCAAGCAGGCTTGTTATCGAGATACTTCCGTGTGATATGGTAGAATATCAATCTAGCAAAGAAGTTGCAATCTACCAATTAAGAAAGGAATTAAGAGGACATAATAAAGCGATGATAACTTTGTCTTGGGAAGGGCTATAGCATAGCACAGATGCTGATACACTGTGATGAAACCATGCTGTGCTGCATTTTCTTCCACAGGCTGAAGTGGAAGGCAGCATGGCTATGCCCCAGGGAATGGGCTAAAGGTGATCTCAATAGCAATCTGAAACACCACTTTCTCATATAAAAGTAGTCTTTTTAGTGGTTCACAGTAACAGATTAAAAAAAAAATCACCTATCACTAGCTTAAATACAAAACCCTCCCTTTCAGTGCCAGTACCTGCCTCATGCATCCTATAGCCTGAACAGACTTGTATAAAAAAATTGAAAAGGGTGTAATTGAGCATTCAAATCTCACACACACTCAAGCTGGTCTGAAGTTAGATGAAGAACCACATTTTCCTTACCATAAATATTTTTGTCTTTACCTACAGGAAAAAGCACTGAACTACTGAACTTCCATCTTGGCCTTCAGCCCAAACACCTTTTCACACAGAAAACAAGGAAAAAGAAAACCTGTTAACTGCAACATCTACCCTAGCAGTCAACATTAAGCTGTGTATAATGTACCTTATAACAAAGAAGTGTTCAATCGCAAGTCTTAAGGCACTCCTCACCAGAAAAAAAAAAAATTAATTAAAAATCAGGAATTCAGAGTATTTCAAACTGACTTGGCCACATTCCCAAACCAAAACACAGTCAGTCTGGAGAATCCTGACATGCTCAAAATGCTGAAATAAATATTTGGCTGAGCCTGATTACCAAAATGGTGAACAGACTCCAATCCTCTGCAACAGCAGTTGGCCACCATGCACAATTGCTTAGTACTTCCCTGGCTGCAACTTCTCAAGATTACATACAGACCTGTTCTTACACTAACAGCATTTACTAGCCAATGCATATACAAGCAATCGGTAACATTTCTATATCTACCAGAACCACATTATGCCAGCACTGCAATCTTCAACCACTAATATGACAGTAGCTTTTTCATTACCAATGTCCAAGTAGTATGGTTTTGTTATTTCTAAGGCAGGCTCTCGTGACCTCAAAGCTGAAAAAATGTATTTTTACATAGCAGAGCACATTTATCACATGACTGTTAGTACCAAACCATGGAAAAGATTCTCAAGTACAGAATGCAATACTTAGCATCTATTTCACACTGGCCATAACATTTTAAAATACAATACCTTTTCCCATAGTATGCAAATGCATTATTTTATACATAAACTGGCCAATAGTAACCCTGTAAGAAAAAGTTTGACTGCCAATTTTAAGAGTGAAAGTGTTAACTAGACTTCAGCTAAAAGAACAGAAGTATAAAAGAAAAATAAAATACCATTAACAATACTGAGCATCTGCCTTCTCTGAAACACTAATACAGCAGTTTCAGAAGTACAGTAATCCACAGCTGAACAGACCACTGTTTCATT
This sequence comes from Nycticorax nycticorax, assembly GCA_023375905.1. NCBI lineage: Eukaryota > Metazoa > Chordata > Aves > Pelecaniformes > Ardeidae > Nycticorax > Nycticorax nycticorax. The sequence goes on from JAKFQP010000123.1 coordinate 2,202,547, forward strand.
TCAAAAATGATCTCAACTGAAAGACTAAAATCTAACAACAGATACCCCTTGTTGCTATAGACAGGTACTATAGTAACAGTCTGTTCTTAGTAAAACAGCAGCATTGCAGACACAAGCTCTTGCTAAGGCAAGGTTAAGCAGCAGGAGCCACCTGCTGTTCTTTTGTTCCACTTGTCAGATGAGTAAGTACAAGAGAGTCCTCATTCACTTGTAAAGACTGCCAGCCATTATGATTGATGACCCACAGATTTATTAAGAGATGTTAGAAAAAAATCAGACAATGGAAGCTGAATGGTTATGCCCTTCAACACATAACAATACGTAACTTCTTTAATATGTACACAGACTCCTTATTGCAAAAGGGAACTGAACCATACCATAAACACTTTCCCCTTCAAAGAAATAAAGTATTTTAAACTGATGTTTTTGAATTGAAAACATCCCACATTAAAAAAAATTCTCAGCTTTACCACTCAATACTCAGATTGAGCCAGCAGTTACCAATTTTTCACCCTCTCAGTCTCTCCTAGTAGGAAAGCACACTGCATTTAGGTGCAGCTGAATTACAGCATAGCACATGAAACGCATCTACAGCTCATCTTACCATGAGGAGAAAGATTGATAGCATCAAAGATTAATAAAAAAAAAAAATCAATAAAAAAACCAAGAAAACTTTTCTATTAATTCCAAAAGTCTTAGTGTAATTGCAGGTAATAATTCAACTATACTTTATTTGTAGTACTGCACTTCAATAATGTATCAGTTTTTCTTATCATTCGTACTCGGATATTAACAAAAAATACTTTTAACAAATTTTATTAGAATTAAAGATAGTTTAAATTCCATCTGTAGGTTGCTTATTCAGTTGACTAGAAAATGCTGCTTACTGACTGAATGATCTCAAACTTCATGAGGAAAGTATACTCAGTTACTGAATGGCAAAATTTTGAAATAAAAGAGACAGCAATTTTCATGGAAATCTCTAAGTATATAAAACGTAAGTGAAAGCTAAATAATGATGTGACCAAAATAAGCCACATCTTTAAACCAATTTAAGAACTATTTTTAATAAGTTTCAGATCCATTCCCCATGTAATTAAAAATGTTTTTAAAAAAAGCCCAAAAGTACATAAAATGTTTCCTGTTAAGATTCTTCACTTTCTTCCTGACAAAAACCTGCATGCTACTGCCCATTCACAGGCATGTTCAGTAAAAAGCGTATCTGAGAGTAAAGTTACAGATTATAAGCCTTCTTTATGAGCAAATTCTCTCCAAAGGAATACAGTTTTGAAGTGTTAATGCTTTTTCATGCAAGTCAAAAGGACTCTACTAAATACAAAGAATGAATACTCTCAGTTCAAAAGTATTGTGTATAAAAACTGCACATCTACCATTTTTTATGTTTATTTTTATCCTGTTCTTTCAGAGAGCAGAAATATAAAAGATCCCCCAAATCTTTTTTACTCAAGCATGTCTTCCATGTTCATGGCATTCAAGAAGCAAAACAGCAAAACTCTTATCACAGAAATCAGTATTAATAATAGTAAAAAAAAAAAAAATCTAAGTCACAAGGTCATTAGAAAAGAAAGAGAAAAGGATATTATAAAAGTAAATAGACTTGTAGAAGACATATTGGCTGAAGGTAAAGGAAGACCAAGAAAATATACAATTTCAAAATGCTAATCCTTCAGTCAAGGGCGCTCACAAGATCAGAGGAAGAACTAAAACACTCTGTTACAAATGGTTAGAAGGTAAAATAATCTGTTGTTCAATAATGTTTTCTTCACTTGCTTTCAGGAAGATATTTCAGGAAAATCTCGTCTTCTTCCAGAACTAATCTTTCAAACGTTAATGCCTCTCCATCCTCCCCAAGCCACCCCCAAATAAACTGGGATTCCACAGGGGCTACAGGTATTTTATCCCTTAAGCTTCAGGTTATTTCTAATTAAGCATGAGTGACTGTAGCATAACCTGTGGAATTAACAGTTCTTACTTGTGAAAAATGAAGTTTTGATACTAGGAAATAATGGGTCTGCTTACAAAACTGGGAAAGAAAGGGAGTACTATCCCCTTTTCACCAGTTGCTCCTGAAACCATCTTTTAGTAGTCACTTGCTATTAATTGCATGTATACATGACAAAAACAAGTGCAAAGGATATCTAATACAATGAAATGCAAAATATGCAGTCCACGCTCAAGTACAAAGCTATCAGCCAAATTACAGGAAGTTTTCTGTGAATAAACAAAAACAGCTAAGGAAAAGACTTACGATTCATCATGATTAAAAAAGCCTGCAAACATGGATTTTTAGAAGCGTCTGGAGCCTTCTGGCTTCTAAAACTGGAACTGCTAGTACAGTGTATATGCACTTCTTAGAGAAACCTCCTATCTGGTCATAATTACCATACTTCACATTTCTTCCAGCAGTAACAGCTATTTTTATACCTCCTACAACGGACTCTTCTGCCACTTGCACAAAGATACACTTCCTTCAATTGACTCTCTGACAAAAGTACAACCACTGCCCATAAAGCAACATTATCTATATGGATAGATCTGGCATAAGATTTTTACTATCTCCTGTTCTATGTAGGATTAGCTGCTTCGTGAACTTATCACTTGGTCCATCACTTTCCGCCACTATGAACAGTTTTCTAACTGTTCATGTGATAAAATTTCTTAAATCTACTTGACAGTGAACATGTATGTCACAAAAATAGTAAAGTAAAATCATTTGCCTCAGATTACATGAGGACAGAAGTTATATAATTCTGCAACTTTTTTTCTGTAAGAGTCTTATAGAATCTTCTGGGCTTGTGACTTCCTGGGCTTGACACCTGACTCCTGAAAAAAATGGGAAGAGGGAGAGTGCTCCAGAAAGATAAGGAATCAACAATTTTTTTTTAACTTCTCTCTAAGAAGATGGGAGCATGAATATTACTTTCTTCATGATGAGTTTTTGCCATAAAACTCATTACAATTAATCTCAAGTGCGGTGCCTGAGAAAGTCAAAAAAAGACTTAAAAAGGAGGTTACAGGGTCCTGTATCTGCTGGGGGAGGCCTTCACTTTGGATGAAAAGCAGGTTACTTCAAAATCAGTGGAAATCTATAACAAGGTTCTTAATAAATATTAAAGATGGCTAGTACCTCATCAGCTTTACCTTGTTTTCACCCAAAGGTCCCCTAATCACATGCTAAGACATTTTTCTCAAGAAAATCCATGAGGGTTCCAACCTCTGAGAAACTTTGCCTGTTTTCTGCAGTCTGAACTAGTAATTAGAGCTTTAGTCTTACCTCCACAGCACAGCACTTTACAATTTTAGATAGTTACACCTTGGTTTTCACAGCTGGGTACTGTGCTTAACTTGCAGGCTGCCATGTCTCATTAGTTAAGCAAGTTCTCCGCTTTCCACTTATCAGCTAATTCACAATGCTAGTCTAGAGTATGCTGACTATTTACAACTACTTAGAAAAAACAGACATTATACCCTGATGACTTTCTCCAATTAGCAAGCATGTAAGACTCAGCATCTTGACTGGACATTCTACAAGTTAGTTTTCCATCTCTGAACAGGAATAGATAACATCACGTCTTGCAAAGAGTTATCTCTAAAGATGCGTGTTGCAGAACATTCGTACTACAGCATCAAAAGAAGCTCTGTATGAATTTAAAGTATTGGAAACTATGTTTCCCTAGAGAAAGTCCTTAAAGTCCTGAAATTCTGAGAGCTACCCAACTAGAGAAACACTATCCAATCTGTGCATCAATGAACATATGACCTTGAATTTCTGAAAGTATTATTTTAAAAGTATTAAAATTCATCATAACACATACATTCAATGCAACAAAATGCAAGTGGTATGGATGTGTTCATTTTGTATTCCCTGACTTTCAGAGATGACTTTTCAGCTTAAATAGTATTTTATTCTAGTTTAGGCATAACTTTAAAATCACTGCTACAAAATCCACACTGCCTTTGATAAAAAAAAAAAATCAAGTGTGCATGTAGAAAACAGCTATTAGTAGTCCATTTTATATAATAAACTAATACGTTAGTAAAAAAATCAAAAAAGTAACTAACTACATGACTACAAAAAACTATTCTAGAATTAAAGGAACATTTGCAAGGAAAAGGTATCCTAAGATTTTTTCCTAGGGTATAACAGATTTAGGGAAGATTTGTACTGACTTTCTTAGTTTAAGCAGCTTTACATCTTGCTAACTGACTACATACAGTTGTGTGAGAGGCACAAAAATATGTGAGAAGTTTTAGATATTGCTCACCTATAAAAGCAAAAGGTCATAAGAGGGGACCATCATAAGAGTATTTCTGGGTGTAAAAGCTCCAAAGGGAGTAAAATGAGGATTCAAATCTTAAACTGCATTTAAACTCTTTAAAAAAGTATTTAAGTGGCTTAAAACTAGTAAGCAGCAATATATATTTTATCAATGGAAGCGAAGTAAAACTGAGGCTGAAGCTATTCAAGTATCACAGCAACTTTAAATAAAGATGTGATTAGTACATTAGCAGTTTGGTCATTTACAGTGTTTATTCAAAGAGAACACAAAGAATACTCCAAGACTTCTTAGTTTAAGGTATACCCATATGGACACAAGTTAAGACTTACTAGTCTTAGGATTTCATATACACACTTTAAAGAGCAGGAAAAAAAGTAATACTAGAAAAAATTTACACATTAATCCACTATCTCATGGGGCTTTTTTCTGCTTTAAGTAACTAGGGACACTTCATTAAATAGATTTATACCCCTAAATCAGAAAACTTCTGTGAAAAATTGATCCTGGATTACATCACAGTAAAATGCATGACACTGCTTTTTACCTCCAGATCCTAGCTGCTTGTAGAATCTGTATTCCAAATGTAGCTGTGGTGCTCTCGACTTCATTGGCTCCTGATTTAAAAACAAAAACAACATTTAAAACAAAGCCTCTCTGCCAAAGCCTAAAAACTAATACACTAACCTACACCAGCCAAACTAACCCTACTGCTTCCAAGCCACATGGAAAGTTTGAATGTTTCTTCCAAAATGACTAATACTAAGAAACCTAAACCTCAGTCAGGTGACACCAGAGCATATAGGGATGCCTGCATCTTGTATTCCTCCATGGGACTGGGGTCCAACATGCAAACCCAATCAAAGACTCACAATAGCTAAAAAATAATTTGTCTATCCAAAGCATGTGGGTGATGTGTCTTGCAGCTCTCAAAAGGTGGCATTGGTATGCAGCTTAACCGATGAAAAGGACTGTCAACACACCTCCTATACATGACAGATGTACCTTCATAAAAAAAATGTTTATACTAGGATTTTGACAAAAAAAATACCAAATCCTTCCACCAAATAGTAACAGCTTAGCAGAAATTAAGTAGCACCATTCTAAACCATAAATACAAAACAAAGGCACCAGAATAACTCCATAGTTTAAATCTTTCTTTTCCCGACATAATTTACATAAGTTAATAAAATCTTAGTGCTGCGTTCTACATACTAATGCTGCAAAGTCTTATAGATAAAAATGACATGAGAACAAACACAGGAACACACAACCAGCCTAAATTAAAGTCCTAACTTGTAAGTATTTCCCTTTGCAAAGTAAAGGTACTTTACTATAAGAATCTTAAATAATTTCCTAAAGCATATTTTAGAAGATATGCCCAGTTTCTTGTGATATGTAACATCTTCAATGCATCAGTGAATCTGGACATTAACTGTGCATTATTTCTACACAGACTGCTCCTACTACAACTGCAGCATGTAATTAGTAAGACCGTTAATACACTTAGCAGTAACTGATATGCTGGATGTCAGTTTTCAGGAAAAGTTTGGGCAAGGTGCTCATCTCTTTCTTCACACCACCTTCTCCAGAGGTTAACAGTTTATTAACCTATGCTGTTTCCCAGTGGCACATTCAGGCCATAGAAACCCTGTGCCAATGTGCAGTCTTGAGAAACTTAGTCCTCTTCCTCATCGCATCTCCCTCCAACACTCAGATGTTTCAAATTGCTGCTACTGCTACAGCCAAAAGCCCTGTCAGGGTACATTAATGTATTTGATTTTGCCAGGATGCCAAAGGTTGATGACTGAAAGTAAAAAGGGGCCAATGTAACAGTTTCTACAAAAAATAATTTAATATATGCTTTTTATGCTCCAAAGCATTCATCCTAGCTGAACACTAGAATTCTGTGCAAAGTGAGCAAGAACTTTCTAAAACAAAAATATATTGATCCTTCATAAACTGCGTTACTCAGCACGACTAACTGGGCCACCAAATGGTCCTACCTACAGATTGTGAGGGGAATACATGAAATTTATTGTGAAGTATTAAAGACAGACATCCCTTTACAAGACACTTTCCTACAAACAGGCCTAAGCAAATCAGCACAACTATCAACCTCTAGTGCTTAGCTTTCAGAGGTGTAAGTAAATCCACCATGAAGCATGTTACTGAAACATTTTAACATTTTATGAAACCACAGAAATTTAGCTACTAGTTTGCCTGCAGTAGTGTTACAGAGTCTGTTAGTTACAAAACATACCAGCCTCTACATAGTCTCTAATTAAAGCCTGCAATACTATCTGCTAAGAGGAAAATATTTTAGTCCGTTAAACTCTGCTGAACATACTAAGACAAGACACTGGCTTACAGGCAGTTTGATTTTGTTCAATTACACCGTTTTGCCTTAATTGATAGTACATTAACAACTTAATCACCACTCAGTGTTACAAGATGCTCCCATAATAAGGATGAAAAATTAGCTTGTCTGTATTAAACTTACGTAAACAGACAAAAAAAATTCTCATAGGGAAAAGAAACAGCTTCCAATTTTCTACACACACATCTACACTTTTTCAAATGAATGCAGCTTGTTCCAGTCATTAGCAGGAAACAGTTCTGATAAGCCTCCAGAAGGCAAGTGTTCTCAAACAAATATACTAAACCCTGTCTAGCAAACAATTACTTTCACTCCCTCCCACTCCCTCCAGTGATGGCAAAAGAGATGTGGTAATATGTACTTGTAGTCCATTTATTGGCTGACAGTCTTCTGGAATTGCCTTATTTTTGCAAGGAGGCTTAGGTATCTTCCTGACTGGTCAGTAACTCCAAACATACAAAAGAAATACAATCTTTTGTTCAACAAAAACTTGTGAGAGGGCAAGCACAATAAGCTCTTCACATAAAATTTGTTTTGTTCCTACACATCCCACTTTGCAGTATGCAGTGAACTACTGATAAATGAGAAAAGATAGATAAGGCTAAATCAAAACAAAGGTATGTTAAATGTAATCTTCCACCATAACATAAGAGTGAAGAACAGACCACTAACTATTTTTAAGAATAAGTCTAAAAAGCATATTCAAGAATAAAAAAGAAATGGCAAATCATGGTTCTTTCTATTTTCATTAGTATTTCAGTACATTTCAGCATCTTAAAAATAAGCTTGGGAACACATAACTGTTCAAACACGTTAATCCCAAAGGGCTTTGAAGTCAACTTTTCCTTTTATCCAAAGAAATTAGTGTATTTTATTTACTTTAAAAAGCTCAGATCATCACTAAAGTATCCTGAAAGAACTGTTCCAGGATTTCTGCAATGTTCTGTAAGTGACCTTCACTACTCTGCTTTCATATGCAAGTCTAATTATTTCAAAGCTTCTATATTAAAATGTAGATAGCTTCTTTTCCCTGCAAATGAGCATTTCTCTCTCTTAATGAGGGACTCGGGGTCATGCTGCCATCAAAGAATCCAGGAGCAGTTTACTAAGCACCAGTTACCTAGGCAGCAGAAACAACAGCTCCTTAGCTCATCAGAAAGGTTCTTCTGAACCAAGGTTTTTCCTCTCCTTTTTTTCTTTTGTGGGATGCCTACACATTCAAACAAAAGGATAAAGACACCTGATGCGTGAAATCTGCCTGAAGTTCATCATTTTTCCCCCCAATTATTTTTGTGCCAGATACATGGAATAAACTACTACAGAATTTTCAAGACATGCCACTTCTAAAGGGCTTCAAGAAAACAGTTTACTTATTCTAACCACAAGGGTAGAAATTTTCAAGAACTCTGATGTTAACCCAAAGCACAATATAAACATTCAGCTATTACCTACTTTTCATGGCTTTAGTAATCCAGTGAGAACTCCTACTTAGTATATCTTCTGTCTCTCCTTCATATTTCCTTAAGCAACAGCAAATGAAAGCTATTTTCAGGGAAAAGTTCTTTTAGAGGTGGAGCTCTTGTTACAGGAAAAGATCAGTCTACTGAAGAGCTGCACTTGATTTGGATTTACCACAGCCTTCTAGAGAGGTTCCGAAATGGTATCATTCTAGACTACAATAATTCTTTGCCAGCAAAAAAGGAGGAAAAAATGTTCCAGCCTTGGAACAAACCACAATCTTCTTTCCACACACACCCCACTTACAATTTTAAGGATTAAAATCATAACAGTTGAATGATTAATGAATCAATGAATTAAAGATACAGATTAAAAGCAGCAGTGACTACCTCATAACTTGATGTCTTTCACACAAAGACAGAAAGAAAAATCTACTTATTTCCAGAAGCAGCTCAAGCAGCAATTCCTTTAGTTGGTATTTTGTTAGTGGTTAAGCATCCTGCAGAGGAGATAAGTTTGGGCAATGAAGAAATTTGTCAAAGGGAAAGGGGAGAAGAATGAAGGAGAGGAAAGAGCTTTATAGGGAATATGAGATTTAAGTGAAGTACAGGGTCATGTAATAAAAGAAGTAAATCTAACAATAAATGAAGAGGTGAGCAGGAAAGGTACAGTTCATGTATACCAAATGGTTATTGCTCATCACAAGATACCAATTTGTATTCTAATAGCCCATCAGAAACATACAAACTGCTAGACAGTGCACAACTGGTAAAACCCAGTTCTTAAGGGATCTCATTCCTGTTCTTAAAAGTCCATTCCACCTTTCAAACTTGAGTATCTGCCCAACCAGAACAGGCCATAATGAAAGAAGCCAGATTAAGAGCAAGATCCTGGGACTGTAGCTGTTTTACCAGAGTAAATATGCATTTACATATGAACTTTATACATTAAAATGCATACATTGCATGACCCTCAGGCATCACACAGAAATATTGTGTTTAAACTATTTCCTTGCACAAGTCCTGCAGTTGCCATAAGCATTATCAACAGGAACATACTTGTATAATTTTGTCCATGAAGGAAATATTAATTCAACACAATAAAGGGTTTAAGTCAAAAATAGATTATAAAATCCATTTACTTTTAACATCAGAAGCACTCCTGCAAGCTGCTGTATAAATGCAGCCACTATAAATCACGCTCTTGAGAGAAATCCACACAATCCTCCTGCACTAGAATATATGGTTACCGTTTATACACAAAACATTTGGCATAGATGTCTCACTGCTCACAAGAAAACAACAGAATGCTACCCCAAGCCTACAAATACAATTTTAGGATACTACAGGAGAGATATTGCCACAACTGTACTGCCAAGGGTTACTGCTTTAACTAGAATACACACATAATTCAAGTAATCCCATTCAGAAGGCTAACTACAACAGGTACAAAACAGCTAGGAAATTAAGAGTGCCTCATTTAGGATAACAAAACAAAGACCAAGCATAGGCCTAACGACTGCTCTCAAAACACAAAGAGAGTAAGTGCCAGTGATAGGGAAAAACTGTTAGGCTTACATTTTAAAAGGGAAGGGATGGTATACCATGAGCAAGTACAAACTACCTAACTGTTAGCATAAAGTTCTGGCACTGTCTCCAGTAGGAGAAGAACAACAGCAAAATTCAATTAAATCCTACAATTTAATGCAGCTGCTTTTAACAGACTGAACCTTGTGACCTAAATCCCTTCCAATTTGGAAACAAATTCAGAAGAGCTGAAAGATGTATAAAAAAAAGGAGAAACATATTAAAAGAACTCACTAGTTCTACCTGCTAATAAATGTATTTTTACCTTACAGTGATGATGCAAGTTCCAGTGTTGATTTTCACTATGACTCCTTCCATGTGTTATTTATTGCACTATAGCAATATTGCACACTATAGCTTTTCGTACCACTAACGTAAGAGGACAACTTGAAAAGTTAACTACATATTCAAAGTTCCTTAAGCAATGGTAGTAAATTATAGACATACTTTACTACAGTGGTTCTTTAGTGACTTCAGAGTTTATCAGTGATGATACTTCAAGCTAAGTTGCCACTGAACAGCATCTTTGAAAGTTAAAATGGGTTGAAATAGTAGCTGAGTTTATTAATAGTTACATATATAATAAAAACGGTTTTACCAAAAACCACTGATCAGATTAAAAAGTTCTCTTGCTCTAGAGTAATTCGTGCTTAAAAAAAAAAAATCACTATCTTGCAAAGTGTTTCTGAATGTGCTTTATAGTAAAACTCTAGGATCCATTTAACTAGAGGAATTCTCAGACCATTTTCAAGTTTTACGAGACATACAGAATAAGTTTAAGATATTTTAAAACAAGATTAGTTTAAATCTGGTATAATGCACATACACTAATCCTCAAAACTGCATCCAGTGTTGCTCTTTCGAACTGTAACTTGGATGGTTTTAAAGCTGTAACTACTCCTGAAGTAACTATTTTTCTAAGCAAGAATAGTGATAAAAATGTTTTTCAGGAGTTTATTATTTACATTTGTAATGCCTTTTAGATTCTCCATCTAAAGCCACATATTTCTGTTTCCATAGTTTACCTTTGACTTTACAGAACCAGAAATTCACCATAGTATGCTATGAAAAACTTTATAATCCTACTGCAGCAAGAAGAAATTAATGGGAGTCCTCAAATTCCTTCAATGACAAAAAGTAAACAACTGAATTTCGTCTTGAAATACCCTGGTTACAAAAACAGTCATTTACCAAGAAGTTAGGAAGTACCCAGAAGCAAAACATGAGGTAAAGTGAGCAGTTCTAATGAAAGATTCAGAAAAAAGCCAGAACAATAACATATTAACAAAATATCTAAATTTATGGAAGTGAAGGAAACATTTTACACATCATTGCAAATAAAACATGTCTACCAAAACAGATGTGCAAATACCAATGATTGCAGATGAAAAACAGTTTGGATTGGGGGCAGGGAAATAAAGGTGTTAAAATAGAGGCAGTCTGCAGAATCTCTGGAGCTTCTCTGTAGTCCCCTGATGTCTGATTCACATTAGATTTGGTGTTCCTCTACTTGTTGCACAAAAAAGAAATCCATGAGGAGGACTGCTGAGCATATCCTCGAAGCAGCAATCAATCACCATTGACTTTACAAACAAACATAGGTTTAGCTCTGAGAACAGTGACAACAACTAACACTGGTTTTATTCAACCTGGTCCAAGCATGTAATTACATCTATCACTAACCACTTTCATTTAGTCAGCTGAAAACACACACGACTATTAAGGATTTCAGTTAAAGAAAGCAAACCATTATATATGAAAAGAGCATTCTGACTAGTTTCTCATCCCAAATCCTTAAAAAAAAAAAACAACTTACCAGCTTAATTGCCATATATTCATTTGTGTATAAATTTTTTCCTTGAAAAAAGAACAAAAACAAAATTGTGAGACATTGACTTTCATGTTCAAGCAAAATACTATTTAAACCTTAGGAAAGTCTTTGAAACATTTTTGATCTAAAGGTGCTAGGTGTTCTGGTAGTGACTTAAAAAAAATGTGGCTTCATTAGGTTGATACCATACCTTAAAGAACAACTTTGCTCTTGAATAGCATAAGAAGTGGCAGTTTCTCTGAAAGAGTTACAGCTATTACACCGAACTTGCAAAATTTTTTATACACTAGAAAAGCTTGAGAATGGGTAAATTACTGTAAGTGAAATGTGATATTCTACATTTCCATATCTATTACTGAAAATATTGAAAATGTATTTTAAAATTATCATATGGTTTTGGGACACAAGACACTAAGTACAGTTAGAGTTAACTAGGACTATTTTCTTTCCCTCAATTCTGTAATTTACTAAGCTTAAAGTTAGGACAAACAGGGCAAGAATATTACCGAGTTAAATGCTTACACCATTTGGAAAATGCATCTGCTGCTTTACAACTGATTCTGTAACTGGATAAGCATATCTCAACAAGTGTTACTTGAAATTGTATGTAAGGACTATAATACTAAACAAGCTTTACAGGTGTAAAATTAAAAAATAGATAAAGGAAAAAAGTTGTCACTTCTGACACCTTCTGTTTCTCTACAGTCTTCAAATGAGTTCAGTGTGTATTATTTTTAAGGACATTCCTACTTTTTTTCTCTGTAGTATTACTCAGGTCTGAATTTCCCAGGTTTAGCTCAGTTTTGTTAAAGAAATCAAACAGGGAAAAGACATGGATCAAGACAAAAAAGGTTCCCTGTGAAGACAATTACATTTATAGTCAAAGACTATGATCTCAGCTTTAATCCTTGCTTTTAGGAATAGAGTACTCTTGAAAAGCTGAAAAAATATCTATTAAAATCTCGTGTCCGTTAAGGGATCAGCTTTAGAAATAGCAAGTTACTTGAAGGTTGTACAATAATAAACACAGCATCAGCATGGGCAGCATGCCCTAATCTGACCACCAAAAGGTAATTCCAAAATTCAAAAAATAATTCCACGACCTATCTGGGAACAACAGTGAAAATCCAGGCATCTGAAATAGTTATTTCTTATCTTATAAACATGTGAGTTACATTTTTGACAGAAAGTGTACTTGTTTGAAGTTGCTTCTGTGTCTTTCCATGCTATTACAACCTAGAAGACATTAAAAATAACTCTTGCAGGGGCCCTACTCATTCAGTCTACCAGATATATAAATCAGCTACTGTAGCAGCTAACAAATCCAGTACAGTTAAATGACTGGATATTGGGTTCCAGTAGCCAAATGCAGTAATGACAGGCTTACCATTCTGAAGAAACATCAGAAGGGACATTATAACTTCCCATGTGGTGATTCAAGACAATTGTCTCTTTGAAATATGAAAGACAGCAGATTTGACACCACTGTTGATCTATCTCTAAGCACAGAACAGGTATTGAATAATGCATCACATGTAGTAGCAACAAGCTTTCTTTTACTACCCCATCAGTTTATCTTAATTGTACCTCAGAAGAGCCTTAAGATTAACAGCTCAATATTCAAAACAATTTAGTCCATTACAAGTTAATGGTTGCACATCACAGACACTCATTTGCTACATATAGCCAATTTACCACTTGACCCACAAGCCACCATAGAAGTCTGGCCGTTCTTTTCTTCTCAGGTGGAAGAACTACAGTGACTACTGATTTATAACTGAATTAGTCTTTTAAGATTCAATCCATGCTCAAAATACATCCCTGTTTGCAGAAGTACACAAAACAAATTAAGTGCTTGTGTACATCTTTGTATGAAGGACGTCCACTTTAAGTTACTTGCCAGTATAGTCATGTAAATGCAAAAATAACAAATTTAAATCAGAATCTGTAACACCAGTCTTAACTCCTGCTTTTAGTAACACATTTAAAACATCTTACCCCACAAACAACAGTAAATAAGGATTTAAAATATCTATTATATATGCAAAAAAGCAGATGTTGAAAAGGAAAAGCCTGCCCTTGTCCTGGTGGCTGTTGCAGGACAGTACACTACACTATTATCTTCCTCGTATTTCATTTACTTGTTTGTCCTATTTTAGTTCAGTACTATCAGACTTAACTACTTCAATATTGTATTTAGAATGAAATAGATGTTTTCACTCTGTATCTGCTGCAAGCAAATGAGTTAATCTGATATTGGTCTGAATTAGATAATAAACTCTGTACATTGTGACCACTCCAAAGTAACAAACAGGAAAAAATAACTATTAGTTTACAGTTGCCTTCAGTAGTAAATGTGACATTAATTATACTGGTTTGATTTAGTTCATAGAGAAGTTTAAAAGAAAAATTATCATTCAAAGCCAATTTAGAAAAGTTCAGGACAAGTTGAAGACAGAGTTTCAGCTTGACTTGTGAACTGCAGAGGCACATATATAATACTGTAAAGGCCAAAATATATCAATCTTGCTTAACTATTAATAGAAATAACAAGAGTACCTCTTACTGACACTATGTTAAATTCCGTATCCCCAGTCAAGAGCTCCAGTAATGTTATCTTTCACCCCTCTACAGTATTAATGTTAAACTTGTTTACATTCTGACTCAGACTAGATATAAGGGCCCCAGAAAGCACTATATTAAGAACATGTTATATTTTATGCATGTTCTAACCATGCATACATAAGCATGCTATATTTTACACAAGCACTATATTATAAACATTGCCTGAAGGACAATGAGTTGTAGTTTTACCAGAGGCGGAAGATCAACAGAAATACAACACCTACATAGCCCACCCTAATCTCAAATACTCTACTTTCAAACCCAGCTCTCTTTAAGCCCTGAAGCAGTGCATTAACTCAAGCCTTCCAGGAATACCAAAATAAATTCTTGCCATTAAGGGTCAAGTTATATTTGTTAACACGTACAGAATCCCCAGACCTTGAAAACCCTGGCTAATCATACTGTCATCATAGCAATTTAAGTCCCCAAAACTAAATATATGCTCTTCCAAAAGCACACCCCCATTGTTTAGGGTCTATTTTAATAAACAGTACAATTTCCAGTTTTGCTGCCCAAATTCTTCAAAGTTCAAAGTTCATTCTCCATCTGTCCCTTCTTCACCACTCGATTTTCATCCATCTGTTCAGCAGGGAACTAAGGGACTGAATTACCCATCTCCCAGATTCTCTCTACAGATGGATTCTCACTGCCCCTGTCTAAGAGCAGCTCACTGTTTAGCCTCACCACACTGCTGCTGATGGAAAGGAAACCAAGGAATCCAAGAGTTTGCTGCTATTAAAAACACTGTAGTGCCTGCTACACTGTCTGCAAGAGATCTCCAAGACCACAGTACTATAAGCGAAACCCACAGCAGAAACATGTGTTTCACATACACTTGGCCCCAAATCCATCTAAATAAACTGCTTCAGGAAGCCAAGAAAGGTAGCAAAATACAATAACCATGAAGTAATTCCCAGCATCTTGGAAGAGACAACTGACTGAATTTAGGATAGCCCTGCACACAGTTATGAAAAAATTTTAGCCCCAGAAAGTCTCCTGCTACAGACATTCTTGATATGTGATAGAGCTTTCATTGGCTGGGGTCAAGCCACAAAAAATGTACAACGCAAATTTAACGTATCTGAAGCTTGAAAGTAGTTTGAAGAGCTGTATGGTGTGTTCATGTAGACATTTTCATGCCTAGACTGCAAACAATGGTGTTGAAAAACAAAAACTGAAATAAAAAACCCAAGGATCTTACCTAACCGTAGCTCTCCAAAATTACCGCACCCAATTTTTTTGCCAACTCTGAAGTTAGGTCCAACCATTAACACTCCAGAATTCGAAGAACCAGTTCCACGTGGATTATGGCCTGACCTCCCACTAGGCCGTGACATTCTTTCATCTGGCTTGTCCTTGTCTTTCTTTTTATTATCCATGCCAAGCTTACGGTACTCCACTTTGATTTCTTTTTTTAAGAATCAGTATAAACAAACTCCAACTGGACAACGTGAGAATGGAAACATCACTCGTAAAGTGCCAAGCTGGTTACTGTCAGCAAGCAGTCAACAGCAGCATGTTCATCCCATTCGCAAAGCTTTGGTATTATCTGTAGTAAAAATGTGTCTCCAGAATGCCCGCCAGCAGTATTTACTAGTATTTACAGGAATTCTGTTAAAGAAAAACATAGTTATTCAATACAGTAAGATTCTTGTACAGAATTACCTTGCCCTTCAACAGTCACACAATTAAGCTATAACTAATTATATTTGTTTTACAGATCCTCTATGAAAAGCACTACTGTAAGGTTAAATACTCCAATTCTAGCACATAACAGCAAGTGATATTGGTGCGACTGAAGTGAACTACAAAAACCTCAAAGCTTAATGCAACAACTTATTTAAAAAAAACTCCAAACAAACCCTATAAAACTACTTCCTGACTAGGCAGACACACTCAAAATCAACATTTAGACACTCATTGCACCTTACGCCAGCTCTGCAAAAGAAAACATTTTATTTCTGGGGTTTTTTTTTTTCCCCAGTAGTATCTGTCGATCTAATGAAATGCTCAAGCTGCACAGTTACAGACATTATAGAAAGATATTCCAACTTAAAATTATTCCATTATCTTTTCTGCACTGTAATTTCTGAGATGCACAATTTATAAACTCATGGCAAGGATACTTCAGTTCTTTCAGTAACTCCTAGAGTCTGAAAATAATACATATTTATTTATTCTCCCCTGTACCATTTAATTACATCATAAATTTGCTCCCCCCACTCCCCTTGTCCACCATTTAGCATCATTGCCCAGACATAGATTTAAAACAAAAACATAATCTTGGCTTACTACTGCAACATAGTATCCCAAGAAAGCTTTCATTTTTATCTTGCCCATAAGAATAGAGGGTATTGTTTTCTGTTTGACAACAGTGGTTTAAAAATCAAAAATTCTCGAGATGGTTGGCTGCTATATAGCCAAAAGTTCAAGGAGAGTTAAATATCTGTTCAAAATTATTTTGCTTCAATATTGGGAATACGCAGCAGTAAAAGAAAACATCCTTTGAAAAACTAAGATGTGTAGTACATGTGCTACAACCTAATTTAAATATAGTCATCAGGAGCTTATTTTAACACTTTGAACAGAAGACTTTCATTTCTTAAACCCATTTCTCACCAAGTAAAATTATTACTCACATCACAGTTTATTACAACATTTTAAAAATCAAAGAGCCAGTAGATAAAAGATACCAAAAAATATGAACAACCACCCAAATAACTGCATCTGCTGAATCATGGATATTCATAGCATGGTCATAACTAGATGATATTTAAAAATCACTGACCAACAGCTGACTAACCTATCACCTGAACAGTGAAGCACATGGAAATTTGTTTAGCGAACAAACATGATCACCTTGCTGTGAAAGGGGGAATGAAAGACTTGGTTTGAGAACAATGAAAAAACAAAAATGCAGGTTCCACTCCCAGTAGACCTACTTAATACAAGCAAAAAGAACTTCAGCAGTGAGTTATGAACGCAGTGGTGTGGTACAGTGTAGGCAGAGGCATTTAAGAGAAAAATACAAGCACATTTGGCTATAACAATCTTGCAGGTTAAGGTACCACACCTAGATATCCTAAAGCCACTTTCCAAACCACAGGCCTCATAGGAACAGACTCAATGGGAAGCAGCAAGTAATTTTTCCTCACCCACTGTGCTAGAAAAGCTATGGAAGAAATAAGAAAACTAGAAATTGAGTGTGTTGAGGTAGGACTTAAAGGGCACCATTTAGTACTTACAAAGAAGGTCAGTACATTTGATGTAGCAGAATGCATGAATATTTTAAATACCAAAGAAAAAAGACATGTTCAATATCTTACCAGTTCTCCAGTAGAAAATAACAAGGTAAACAATCCTAGAATTTTTAGTGCTGATACACAGGCTTCATAGCAAACAGAAGCAATGCACTGAAGCACAGCATGTTACTCCTTGGTGGTGGCAGTAACAAAACATAGACAGTTACCAACACAATGCTTTGGTAATTTCAGTAGCAATGGAAGGCCAAACGTCTTAGCACTATTTTCCACACACCAAAATCTTCACACTACCAAGCGCTGCAAGACATATCTTTGACAGCAAAAGGCTAGAAAAGCGCTAATAGTTCATACCAGTGATACCAATGGGCTCCACAACAGAGCACAATCACAGAAGGGACTGAGTATGCAGGCAAAGCTGAAGAAATCCAAATCCGATTTCAGAGTTAATAGGATTTTCAGCTTGCAAGTTTTCCATAGCTTACCTGTTGACACATACACAGTATCTAATCACACGACAAATAAGTTTAAAATTGTATTCTTCTAATGCATCACAACTTCATTTTAGAAGGACAAAACAGTTCTAGTTTTGTCATTTATTTCAGATTTCCCCATTTGACTATCACCTGAGCACAGCACGTAGCTTTGCTAGCCGAGCAGAAAACTTAGCTATAACAGGCTGGGTTCTGAGCGTGCTGAGAAGGCAATCATGATACATGAGGAGCATGGAATAGCAAGCAGGCAATGTGAGGACAAAGGGCACGAGAAACTCAGCCACAGCACTGAGGCAGTGGTGATCTCTAAGAAAGTAGTTGTGAGCCAAAGAAAGTCCATCATCACCAGAAAAGCTTCCAACTCACACTGCTTCAGCTCATGTGGCAATACAACAGTACCAAACAAGCCAAGCTTGGAGCTCGAGGACAGATTATTTAGCATTTATGCAAAGCACATTAGCTGCTCTGTGTCCATGCTTGTCCAGGTGAAGCCTAGCAGTTAACACTGAAGCTCTGACAGTGAGGAATTAATTTCCACAATACCTTTTTTTAACCTATCTATGATCATAGCAAGATCTTTAATTGGGAAATAACAAATAATAACCACACCCACTCCTTAACAGTATTAAGATACCAGAGACGAGGACTTGCAATTTTTGAAATATCCAAATACCTTTTTCTACAACTTAACAGTCTAATATTTTAGATAGCAGTTTATTAGGCACTAATGGCAACAGACTTTCTCAAGTCAGTTTATATTAATACCACAGAACTTTTTCCTGGTTACTCAATAAACACACAGCCTCAGATGCTGAAGATGTCTTATTATAAACACTATGTACTTCAGCAAATATGAAATCAGATGCTCCTTTAACCAATTCAAAATATGTAAGTTAATTTATTAATTGAAAAGCTAATTTGGAACAGAATCCTGACAAAGAAACTATTGCCAGTATTTTTTAATTCCAGTCTTCACTGAGACTGGAGGTATAGCAATTTAAACAAATTACTTCCAAAAACTGAGCTAATTGATGAAAAATCAGTTTTTGTCTTTTTTTTAATCTTTTGCAAGAAGCCCACCCAGCTGATCTCTCACTCCCCCTCCTCAAAGTAACAGCAGGAAGAAAATAAGATAAAAAAGCTCACGGGTCACAGTGAAGACAGGGACCTCATTCACCAATTACAGTCACACACAAAAGAGACTTGACTTTGGCAAGATTAATTTAACGCTAATTAAAATAGCGTAAGATTGTGACAAACACTGAGAAAGCTAAAAACACCCTTCCCCCAGGCTCAACTTTGCAACAGTCCGCCCCGCACAACAGTCCACACATATTCTCACTCCTCTCTCACAGCTACTGTGCAGCTTTTTTTCACCCTTTCTTGTAATTTGTTTTTTAAACAAGTTTTCCTGGAGGCGCCACCATCCTCACTGCTGGGCTCAGCTGTGCCCTGCAGTGCGTCCAGCCCAAAGCAGCCCTCACCCCTCCTCAAAGGCCCCTGCAGCCCCCTGGCAGCACCTGGGCACAGGCACCCAGTGCATTTACAAAGGCAACACTTTCATCTTTCAATTTCATGAAATTCCAAACACCATAGGTGAGAATCTGCTTTTTTAAAAAGCAGCAAGTTATTCCAGGAGAAATAGCCTACCACACACTTTTCAATTTAAGAAACTGCTGCTTCCAGAACTTGTATGTCTGCACACAGACCCACCGCAAGCTGCTTGCCAGATGTCATTTTAAAAACTGAGAATGCAGGAACAGAAAAGATATGTTACAATGGATTCAAGGGATAACAATAAGTTTGAGTATAAGCTTCAGTATTTATCAAGTAGAT
Organism: Nycticorax nycticorax; assembly: GCA_023375905.1. NCBI lineage: Eukaryota > Metazoa > Chordata > Aves > Pelecaniformes > Ardeidae > Nycticorax > Nycticorax nycticorax. The sequence goes on from JAKFQP010000123.1 coordinate 2,222,315, forward strand.
CAGTTTTGTAAATGGCACTAACATTTTGAGAGCAAATCACAAAACAAAAAAAACTAATAAAACCCAACAAAATACTTTAGTACAGTAAATAATTACTGAATCCCTTCCTAAACAAAAATATTTTCTCATAATGCTCAAGTAATGCTTTATTGAGTATTTTAGTGAAATTTAAGGCAACAATGCGTACAACCAAATATATTATTAACACCATAAATTTCAGTTTCCAAAACCACATCTGTTACATGGACGAATCTATTATATGGTAACTTCCTTCTGCTGTTGAAGCAACAGATATTCCAGTTACATTACGGGTATGCTTTTTTATATAAACTGAAATTAGCTCCTTTTATCAGATTCCTGCTAAACAAACATCAGAAGCCCCATACATTTTTCCACACACTACATGTCAGAAGGAAGACATACACAAGCATTGCTGTCACTGTTTCTCCAGGACACAAGTGTTCTCTTATATTTCCTAATAAAATAATCTGCAGCTAACCTGAAATAAGGCGAGCATTTAGACTTTCTTCATATTGAAGTTCCTGTACCACATTTTATCAAGTATTTACCTTAAAAATACAAAAGGCATTCATGGTTTTTTTTTATTTACACTGCACTTACCTATGACAGAGTTATACTGTTGATGGCAATATCTTTTCTTCACCATAATGCTGACATTCTAGAGGAAAAGCACTAAAAGGCAAAGAGAGAGATATATGTAGTATTTGCAATTACTTGGGCATGCAAAAACTACTGATACAGAATGAAAGTAAATTACAAATTATGGGAATTGCATTTGTTTTCCTAAACTCTTAAGGAAGACCCAGCAGATTTTTTTCAAACATTCCACATATTTTGTAGGTCTCAGAAGTCAGACACCATTCAAAAGTGCACATCATCTAAAGTGGAAAAAATAACACATACAGTGTAAGCATTCTAAATTATCTGCATAATCCTTTTCTTGCTATGTGTTAGTTATATAGGCTACATTCTCCTCACATGCAACCTGACTGAAAAATGTGCCATCCTCATTTCACAGCTTGATTTTCTGTTTAATTTTCATTTTTCATCTCTGCCTACACAAATGAGAACACTTGACCCATAAGCTTCAGCCAGACATCAGGGAATATTGCTAGGATTTAAATAAGCGTTCTTGCTCAAAAAATATATGATTAAATATCAGTATAATGGCAAACACACCTCCAAAGCCAAAACAACAAAGTAATGCAGAGGAGTGAAATTATTATTTATGTTGAAGTATTAAGAGGAAGAGAAGGCAAAGGAAGCTGTGAAAGAAGTCAAAATGGTATCACATAGCAGGAAAAGTGATCAGTTCTACAATCCATATAGATTCACGGTAAAAGGTGAAACAAGACTGGAAGACGTGTAAGGAAACAGTCAGAGTAACCAAGATGCAAAATTAACATCAGCTAATAGCAGGTTTATTTATTTGATGGAATTTAATAGACATTCCCAAGCACTGTAGAGAGAGTGCCTGAAAAGCAAGGAGAGAAGTGGTGAAGACAAGCAAGAAGAATTAATACAATGGCCAGATACATGTTTCAGCTGACTGAGAGCAGTCATACACCTAACACCTGCAGAAGACTAAAAGGAATCTCAGGTTCAATTTTAGAAACATAAATCAAAATCAATGGCAAAAGACAGCCAGGCTACTGGTCCGTGTGAAGAAGTCAATGAAGCAGCATGTGAGGACAACTGCATTTGTTGGGTCCACAGAGAATTAGTTATTTCTGCCAGTACCAGCTTTACCACATTTGATGTAAGAAGTCAAAGGCAAAACTTTTCTAGCTTGGATTCACCAACACATTGGTGTGGCTAAACTGCTAACTCTGGAACTACAGCAGTTACTCCCAGCTCAGGAGGATTTGCTCACTCCTCTGCTCCTTTAAATGAACAAGCTGTAATTCACCTACATGCATTATCACTTCCAAACTTTTCTGTACTTGACAAGGTTCCTTCTGAATTACAACAGGTGATTAAATACTGCTTCAACAAAGCCAAGGCAAGGACTAAATGGACCACTCCCTAAAGACCTCTACTGTCTAAAGGTTGGATGAGCGATTTTGTGGTATTTGAAGAGGACAGACAGACAACTATTTCCTTGAAGGGACATGTTTACTCTACAGAATGTTTTACAAATGGATAATTGCACACAAAGCTTGTTTAATAACAGACAAGGAGACTCCAACTCCAAAAATCCAGCTTGTTTGTTTCATACTCTCCACTGAAAAAAATTCTACATAGAAAGCAACCCAATGAGTTTTAATGGAACTACACAGGTGTGTAAACAAAAACAATCCTTTAATTCACCACTGTACTCAAACTATTTTTAATTTAAATTCATGTTGTGCAATTGTATAATCCTGAAGAACTCAGAACACTGAAAACTCTCTAAGTATACATACAGAACTAGTCATATAGAAATTAAAATTAAGCAAGTATCTCACTTCCAAATGAATTCACTGTGGTAAAACTAAAGTAGTCTTCCCCCCTCCAATAAATAGATCATGATCTCTGAACAATTTATACTTAAAGAGTATTTGCCTAAATGTCTAAAGAAAATTTTTCAAAGGCACTGAAGAAAAACACTGTAATACATACATAGTGAATAAATAGGTGAGTCAGAAAAATATATTCAGGCTCTATTCTGCCTTCCGTTCCATTATATACTCTGTATACTCAACAGCTTTGCTGCTATTGTTCCAAGTTCACACATAACCCAAAAGAACACATTATATATTAATCAAACATATGCTGCTACAGAAAAATCTGTGAAGCAAAACAATCTTTACCTAAACTTACACTGGAGAAATTTTCCTTTAAATCCTGTTAAATCTTTTCCTCCTTGATTCAATACTCAAAAGCTAATAGAGCAGTGCAACACCAGCTATAAGAGAAAAGGATAATTACACAAGTCTACAAAAATTTGATCAAATCTTCTAATCATATTCATACTAAAGTTCTCCTTTTTCAAGTGCCCTGGAAACAACTGCCATTTTTTAGATTCCACCACTATCAAATATCATACACACACACTCAAACACAATTTCTTTCACATCTACTGGTGAAGAACATGCCAAAGCCCCAGCTGGGCTGGCAACTTTAAAGCACCATTGAGTTTTATTATCACACAAGTATTTCTAATTTCTTGCACACTCACATTCACGTAAGAACATCCCATTCAAAGTCTGCTTTAGGCTCAAAGTCAACTTATTGCCAGAAAGTGTCACGCTGCTAAAATTCAAAGTCTAATACAGGGACTGGCACACAGGAGGAAGTGACACCTAGCAAACACTTCAGACGTCCATAGATTAGAGAGAGAGATAGCTACACATCTCTCTAAATCTCACTTGAAAGTGTCCCAGCTAACACTACCAAAAACTATATGCCAAATAACAAGAACCCTACTCTGCAGCAATAAAGACTTTCGACCTTATACAAGGCAGGGTAGAAGACTTACTCATTTAAGCACCTTCTTTATTCATACATCTCTCAAATGGCTGAGCCTGCAGCAGCAGCACCACTGTAATTACAAGCAAGTTCACATATTCTGAGGTGTATGTCATAAAAAATGTTCACATCCAAATCTGCAAGTCACCTTTAAAATAAAAACTTACTAGCTACTTCATTTATTTTTCATTTTCCAGCTTTACTCTTAAATAAACCTATTAAGAGCACATTGAAGCTGCTAAATAAAACATTCTACTTTCCAGAAAAGACAAAGTTAAATGAAAGATGCAACCATAACTGCTCCCTTAGGTAGCATATGCATTACCTTTTAGAGTTTAATTACAAGATCCAATATCACTGCTAGTATCAGTATACTAACATTTTTCTCTAGTTTTTGAAAAAGCATACAGTAGGACAAGAGCTAAGGAGGAAAAGATTCCATGAAACAAAAGAAACAATGGTAAAGTAACACCTCTGGTTCAAGCACAAAGCATTTAAAAATTCACCCAGGCTCCTACCATTTTCATACATCTTCAGTTTGTCTCGCCCCTCAAGCTTCTTTGTTCACATACTTCTACTCCCGAGGTCTCATGGTTTTTGGCACTGACATTAATCTAAGCAGCAAAGCTTCTTCCCACACCTTTAGAAGAGTGCAGAGAAAGTTTCTAGTGCCTCTACCACAGATTTCCTTCCTTTAGCCTTCCTCTAGCATTACACATAGTTTTTATGGCATAATTCACCTACTAAGTAGCCCTTATTTGAGACAGAGGACCGTCACATTCAATTTCCAATATTAATTTGAATGTTACAAATACATTTGGACCACAGATAGAGTAACATGGAATTATTCTAACTCCTTTACAAGTATTTAACAGTAGAAAAAATGCAATTCATACTACAAATCTGAAATCAAGCAGAATAACAGCTTCGTTGTGAGGTAATCAATATATAATTCAAACATCTAATCAACTATTTCTGTATTTGCCTCATGGAAAGATTAAGCTGTTCTTTCTAGCCTAGCTCTAAGACAACTGCCATCATTTTCATTCATCTTTATCTACATGTCCCCATGCAACAGAGGACACCTGTGAAATTTCAAATCCACAGCAAAAAGGTTCACAATTGAAGAGCCCTTAAATGTTTAGGACAGCAGTTTCTAACCTCAAAAAACTCTTGGGATAGAATTTAAATTGGAAAATATATCTAAATTTATATATGATTTAGTAAGATTCATTGTTTCCTTAAAATAAAACTCCTTAATCTTTAAATATTTAATTCTTTTCAATTTAGTCCAGTGAGAGAATTCAAACCTTCACGTCTTCATGTGACCCAAAAAAGCAGAGTTGCTATTCCAACAATTTATATTACAAATAATTTTGTCTGTAGCTTTATTTTTTGTACAAATAGATGCTGATAATATTGGTATCACAACACTTCGATGGTTGTTTCCTCTTACTGCTAATTTGAGTCTGAAAAGAAAAAAAACTTTCATATACAAACTCCAAAATAAAAACCGATATCTAAAGGTTCATTGCATAACTCAATTAAAATGTAACCAATCTGATTTTGACCTAAGAATATTATTTCATCATTTTCCAGATTTCAGGAGAAAAAGGCAAAAACATTAGCAACTCAGTCAAAACTAAAGACAAAATGAGTGCTGAAATATTCAGTCAGTAGAACTTCCACAGACGCTACATACTCATGACATGAGCTTTGAAAAACAAAAGAAACATTTCCAAACAAATTTGTCCTGATACAATTTCTCTCTCCATCTATCAATAACCTGTATTGAAACTGCCCATTACTGTATCACGTTACACTTCTTAGAAGGTGTTCTCTAAACGTAAGCTCAACATAATGAAAACTTCGTAACAATATAATCCACCTGATATATGTAGGGAACTTCAGTCCAACTTTTACAAGTCTAATGCAGCTTAATTTTCTAGTTTTTTAAACGTTTTAACATAAAAAAACAAAATACAGCTTGGAAATATCCGCTCTCCCTCCTTTCTACCATTTCTAGCACACCTCAAGATTCATCATACTTTCAGATGTTAGTTGATTCATTTAAGAAAGTTTTATTCTCCCATTTCTTAGGTACTTATCATTCTGACTTCGTCAGACAACTACCTTGGAAGCACTGTAAAAGGAACATGCAAATCCTCTGAAGTAACACCACTCTCCCCCCCCAAAAAAGCACTAATATTTTGCAGCAGATGTGAACTAATCCAAGAAACAAGGATGGACTTTTTCAGTTTCACATAAGACAACTGCTGTCTCTACATGAAGAAAATGAGAAACATATGGAACACACCAGAAGTGAAGATGCACCTGAATCAGATCTTCAGCAGCATCCACATTCAGGCCTTTAAAACCCACTGTTCACATTCTTTCTCAGCCAGCTTGCCTTTCAAAATACTGACGGCCAGATCCCATATTTGCTACATTAATTCCTAAGAAAAATTATGCAATATATTAATGAGGTGGAAATCCTCCCTAGAGTTTCAGCAACCAAGAGGGAAAACAAGCAAAACAAATACTACTTCTTGATCACATGCGGATCAAACTTTTCACACTTCAGAAGACAGATGTGTTTAAGAAAGCAAACATAATATCCTAATTTCAAAGGCAAATGAAATCTCCTTATAACAGAACATGCAGGAGCTCAGCTGTGCAATTTGTTTCTCAGTATACATGGCCTCAAAACATTTTTGTTTTGATTTGTGCTCTTCTGCACTCCAACTAACAGATCACAATGTGCACTCCAATTTTGTTTGCATTACCATCAGTTCAACAATGCGGTGTTTTTATCTCAAGACGTTCCTACATTACCATGTCTGTCTTTTTTACTTAAAAGTCTATGTTTTCCACAGATTCCTCTGTTCACTTTCTATTACTATCTCAGACAACTGTACTGTTCAGGCAGCATCCAGTCATTTTCTGCTTCTACCTTTTGTAATATCAACCCATTTGAGTGTAATAGAGCAGTTTTGCAAAGCAAAACAAGAACAGAATTTATTATTTTGGCATGTAAATGAGATTATTAGCATTCCTGAAAATCATGATTTTTTTTAAAAAAACCTGTTTGTTTACTTTCACAGATTTTACTAAGATTCTCCCCATACATTAAGTTTTATGTCATCGAACATGAGTCTACATACACACAGTCTCAGTCCACAAACCCATACCAATGAAATTCACTCTAAGTAGCCTATGTGAAAAAGTCAAGGTAAGTCTGACTGGCTGCCTCGTGAATAAAAATTTTCACAGACAAGCCTTCTAAAAAAGTCAGGTTTTCCTGTCAAGTTGTATATATATAAAAAAAATCTAAAATTACATTTCCCTCTTACAGTATCAACTGCCACATTATTTTAGTTCAAGATCCTAGAATGAGCTTTTAGATTTACACGTATATAGCTAATTTCCCTAGGGAAAGTTCATCAACAAACTGCATAGGGCCACATATAATCCTTTTTCAATACACAAAATCTAACAGAAAAACACATTCATGAACACATGTAATTAAATCTTCCTCCATACAAAAATAACCAAAAATATACCTATCTTTATTGAAGCTTGTTTTAAAAGTCCATTCTAGTTAAAATACTGTAATTTTTCTTGCACCAAGGTTTAAAAGTTACATGAAGAAAGCTGAGGGCTATCTATATCCAAACCTTAGTATTTGATCTGCCCATTTAATTTTGTCACTTGAAAGCCTAGTAGCTAATTAACAATAATGCAGCCTTCTGCACCACTCAATTGCCAGTCTGGTCAAAATACTGTCACATCAGAGGACATGTACAGTACTCAGGGTCACACTAACTCAATACAATTTTTCCAGACAGACTGGACTAACTACATTAACATTTAAGATCCCCAAGCAATCTCTTTATCTCTCTACACTTAAAATGAACATCAACTGAAGACTGCTATTTTCTATTCAGTGCATAAAGAGAGTATTTTCTGACTGACCCAGAAGAAAAGTTTGGCCCTAATCCACAAATCACACTTCATTATAGGCTTTCACCACAAAATCCCACCTTCACTTTGGGAGTCCATGCAAGTGAATGCATTTACTTGGTTAAAGTTTTTGTGCATGCATCCTTCTTGCAGGCTCATATAATCATCATTTTAGAGTAACAGTTGAAAGTCAGTTTTAAGAAAGGAGTGGTATAACACAAGGAATAATAAGAAAAATCTAATAATGACAGTATTAAAGCTTATTTACTAAAGAGCTGAGAAAGGTAGCTGATCCTTAAGCAGCATTCTAGTAATTTGTTTTTTCACTTTCCACCACCCACACATTTAAACAGGATATACTGTCCAAAGCTGATAGAAAGCTAATGCTGAGCTAGCTAGTACTACATAATGGATGCTTCAATTTTCTACATCAAGCATTGTACCACCGGCACTCAGCTGTTGCAGCAGAACAACTGAAAGGTATAGATTAGCTTAAACTTAGGCTAAGAAACTGTGAAGTTGAACACATCTAAAAGTTAGAAAACGAATCATCTAACACCATAACTATGTCTGAAGACAAAATTAAGCATGATGGTGAAGCCCTCCACTGGGGAAAAAAAAACATTTTCTAAGAGTCAAAAAGACACTAATTCTGTTTTCAGGTTAGAATTTGGATAGGATAAAGTACATAGCGTGCTCCAGCATTCCACACTGATTGTGAATAGCAGTTTTCAAAATGAAAAGCCTATTTAATTCACTGAGACCAATCCTTCCTTGCCCTTATCTTTAATTACATAGTCATATTCTACTGTGAGAACTTAGAGAGGAGCCAAATTCAAGTTAAATGATTTTAACTCTGGAATTTTTCAACTTGCAACTGCAGTCACATCAGACATTAATTCGTGCTACACTCCTGAAAAACAAGCCTAAAAAATAAGACATCACATGCTCATGCTTGACCGACCATGATTTGATCCCATAAGACAGTCATCTATTACCAGTAGTATTCAACACTATTCCTTTTCATGAGGTCAGACCTCCAGAGGCGTGTACTTCAGTTTCACAGGCTTTGACAACACAGAACTACTGAGAATACGTTTTAGCACCTCCGCCTTTCCTCATTCTGACCTTACCAAAATTCATTTGCCCTCTCAGCTGTTCCTGAATCACTTGAGGTTTTTTCCCCTATAGCTCTCCTTCTGCTTTAGTCTAACTAAACTGTACTGAACTGCAGCTTAAAGCATGCTCCTCCATACATGGCCAGTAGGGTCTGAGAGGTTGGAAATTGTCCTTTGTCCCCCAGCTCAGACAAAGCCCAAGTCACCCACTCACTGTTGAAGTCATGTATTTCCTCCTTTTCCTGGGCAGGAGCAAAGAAAACCCAGAAATTACAAGCTGAAAAGTCACTTTGTGTTGAATTCCAGTGCCCGGCACAGCAATCTCTCATCAACATGATGGAGCAGGTTCCAGGAAAGTTTTGTTCCATTCATGTAGCCCAGACTTCAACACAATCTGTACTCAATTTTTGTAGAATTTCTTCCAAACTGTCAGCTCTGTTAGATTGTTATAAATGGCGCTTCCAAAAGCCTTAGACTTCAGCAAAACTTGACTAAGTAACAATGAAGAGACTGATAAGGGACCCCACCAAAACTCTAAGCACACGCTTTAACTTAACCATACCAGAATTTATCAGTAAGTTGGTTAGTTGGGTGAGTTTTTCCTAGGTTTTCTTTTGGGTGGAGTTTTTTTTTTTTTTTCTTCTTTCCCCATATTGGCAAGTGTTTCCTTGCGTTTATTTTCCAAATCAGACAAGTGGTTTAATCCAGATTATTCCTTTATCTGTTTGAGGCACAAACTAGTATGAAATACTTCAGTCTTAATTTGACAGTGGTTTTGCCACCAAAAATACATAACCTTACAACAGATGTTAACCAAAGATGTTCCTGCCAACTCTGCACATAAGGAAAGGGATAACCCACAGTACAGGAAAACATCTCCAGAGTAAGTTTTGCAACTATGAATCTGTCAAGTTTCCTGATGATAACAAATTACATGGCAATCAAATGATTCTACTGTTTTAACAGTCTCCATAAATTAGATAGGTACCTCCTACAGCAATGAATTCCAAGTACTTTACTGTCAGATATACTGGCAACTCTCCCCTCACGTGCATGGCTTTCACTGCAATGCCTACCTAAAATGTCTTATTAAAATGAAACTACAGAATTATATTCTCAAAGAGGCTTCTATAGTTTTCTTCTTGCCTTGTAAGTTTAATATGGAATAAAATGTTACCGATAAAATGCCTCAGACACCACAGCAATTAGAATCATGCTTGCCACCTTCATATTGAACACATAAGATGCATAGTGACACGAATTTAAAGAAAAAAAACAGTTAAGATCTTAACTTCATCATTAGTCTCTAATATAAAACACACTTAAACCAATGACTTCCTACGAAACTCAGTGGAAAAAACAAGTCTCGCAGAGTTTTATACAAAGCCAAGCAATACTGAGTATGAAATAATCTGGTGTAAATGAAAAGTTCTGAGAACAAAATAACCTGTATGCTATTGACATCATTTTTGTCAAGGACTGATGGCAATAAACTAACTACACCAATTCTAATTTAAAACAAAATTCTCATGCACTAAAATGAGAAAATGTCAGTATCTTGATGCAGGCACTGTGTAGTAAACTCTTGATTTACTACTTAGGGAGAGTAAGATAAAGTCAGACTAAGCAAATTGTTCCTCAAAAGCAACAATGTTAGCTAAGCTTAGTTCTCTACAGATTAGTGTTCAACGCCCACACAGTCTCATTGCAGTAACTTCATCTTGTTGGATACTTTCCATGTTTCCACAGTATTCCCAGGCCTCCCTCTGTTGCATCTTCAGCTCTTTTTTGCAAAACCACAAGTTTCTTCCCACAATAAAACTCTTACCTTCACTTCTCATTCAGGAAAGGAGTGAGATGTACTGCTGCTGACCGGCTCTCAAGCTACTACCACACAAAACAGAAAACGTCCTTCCTCCACTGTGGATAGTTAACAAATAGCTACTCTATCTAAAATGTTTTTTTATGAAGTTTATAGGAACATATCTTCAGAGGCATAAAAATCTAAGCTTGGTTAAAACTGCCCAACAAGTTCCACATTTGTATAGGCAGCAGATGAGAAAACTGCAGATCAGAAATACGTTATTTCCTTAAAAAATAGACTTTTTTCAGAAGAAAATTCCAAGTACTATCAACAAACTTTATCTACAGCTCCAAGTCAGAAAATTAAAAGCAAATATTAGAAGAGCATTTCTGGGTGGCAAAGACATTTATCTCTCAGTCTGGCAAAAGCTTAAGAGTACATTTAGCCATTCTGTCTTCCTGTTGTCTGTTGGCAAGATTCTTCTCTGCCTGTTTACTGTTACCTGTAAATTCAAGTTTCATCATTTGTTATCTCTCTAAATGTAGAGATCCCTCAGCTTATTGGCAGCAAGTATTAAACAGAAGTAAAAACTTTCATAACCTGATACATTGAGAAACCTGCTCCTGGAATGGTGTAAGAAATGAATGATTAGCAGTTGTTTGAGGCAATCTTCCACAGAGAGAGAAAGGAAGAACATTTTACACTCAACTTCTTTGTTTTCAGAAGCCAGTGTTTGCAAGGCACAAATAAGAAAACACTAGTGGTCGAGGTTAGAGTGAAACATGTCTCCCACGACCCTTAGAGCAATCATGTCCCCAACTGCAATCTCTACATTAATTCATCTTCCCAAGATTATTGCAGAATTTAAGAGATCTGTACTTATATGGACATTCCATTCATTTAAACTGACATCAACAACATCAATATCATCTGAAATTAATTATGGACTTAATTTTAAGCTAGTGGAACTCTACTAAAGCAACAGTGAATACCTTTGTAAGATTGCTTTATATAATTACATCAAAAAGCTACTGAAACATGGAAAGTCTTTCATGTCTTTACATATAGAAATGCAAGCTGCTTCATTTAAGTCCAAATATAAAGACCTAAAATGGAAAATGTTTAGTGCCTTAAATACAGATAGGTACTCATAACAATACAAATTTTAAATAGTCCTTTCTTCTAGGCTGCAAAGATGTGTCCTACCCTGGACTAAATCACAAGTTCCTGCATCACAAAATTAATCTGCCATGGAGCCCACACTTCTGAAGCACAACAGTATTTTTCTACAAAAATACAGCCCGTGCAGCCTTCTGAATGTAACAGATGAACATTTACTAGATAATTAGCACCTTAAGCCTAAAGACAAACTGAACCAAAAATACCAGTTTTAAGGCTATAATACAGACAATCTATGTCTGAAATTTTGTTTTGAAAAATGCAATGAAACAATATAATGAGTCAGCATGATGGCTCTCCTCCTGCTGCACCTGGCCCCAGGTACTTGCTTCTCCTTGCTTACTTTAGACCAGCCTCAGCACTCAAACACCTCTGTAAAGCAGTTAGACTCACTAACCTAGTAGGAAGTTCACACGCTCAACAGTAACTTGCTACTGAAGAGAAGCTGAATCAATTCAGTGGAGGATACAAGAAACTGACGCAGAGCAAGAGTGGAGGTACAAAACTCTACAGCCAGGAATGGGGCAGGGGAAGAAATACCTGGTAGTAGAAAGGACAACCTTCCCAACAGCCTGCAACGTAATTTCTAAGACTGTTGTTTCACAACTACGTTTAATGCATCCCTTAAAAGACAGCAAACTTGTTCTCCATGACCTCCATAGGCTAACTGCCACCCAAGCATCACCATTAACTATGCTTCTGTTTGAAACTGTTCCATCTACTTTCTGTTATTGTACATGGTTTACTGAATAAAGAGAGCATGGCACCTCAAGAATTACTCAATTAATAAACAGAGACTACGAGAAAGTGTGACAAACCACATACTTTAAACTGGAATTTAGACCCCACTTGTCATAAAACATGTCTGTATTTTTGCACTACTGAAGAGGACATTATCCTCCATTGTTATAGTCCACATACTGTCTCCATCAAAAATAACATAATTTAAACATGTGGCTGATGAAGAGTATGAATTCCCACACAGGCAATTACATCCATGTAATCTGGAAAAAAAAATGCTTTCTAGGAAAATGTCACTAAATTACCAACAGGTTTTATTTAATTAAAACAGTTATTAAAAAAGTCTTGGTACATTAAAAGTTCAGCAGGCTAGGAAGCTTACAAGGAAGATCATAAAGCACAGGAAAACACTGCTGTAATTACAGTAGTGATATTCTATATTAGGTCAGATTAAGTAATAAACTTACGTGAAGTATGCAAATCTTACCTGTGTGTCTGTCATTGACTTCTGTGACCTACAGTTAACTGACTAAACATACTGACTTTAATATGTCTCCTCCCATTCCTAACTCCACTGCACAAGGCAGCAATAGGATACTAGACACGCAAGTAACAAAAAAAAAAAGTCATCTTTCCATACCTACAGGGTATACTTATTTTGTATAAAATATCCCTCTTTGAACAGCCAAAAGTGGGTATTATCTATTTTGTATTAAAAGGCTTTCCTGAAATGTATGCTGAGCTTTTACATGTAGCTATACTCAAAAACACCAGATAAAGTAATAAACAAGAGAGAGAAGAGTAGATGAGGGGCAACTACAGTGAAATGTGTTCAAACAAAAACGCTCTATGCAACAGATGAAGGACAATGCTGTTCAATAAACATCCTAGGAGAATGCACCAGTAAACACATTTGTAACATTCTGAAAGTGTTGCACATTCAATATTTACAAATATTCTCTGCATCTTTTCTCAGAAAGAATGCTTCTACTCATTATACATAATGAACCTATCAGCAATCGAGCACTAAATGTAACATGTGAGCTAAATCTGATCAAAATAAATTCATCTATATATCTCGAACATAGCTGAGTACTTTATTACTAAAAGTTTCAGAACCTTCCTGAAAGTACTGCTTTCAGAAAGCTCTCTAAGCAACCAAAATCCAAACTAATTCTATAGCACAGACCAGTGTGTAATGTCTCCTCTTCGGCATAGGGAGGATGTATAAGTGGCTTACCTAAGGTCACAGGGAGGGACAGATGTTCTAGTCACTGTCTTTATCTGTGATCATCAGCCTAGCTTTTAACCACTTTCTTACTAGTCTGCTTTTATTTATGCAACTATTTAGCTTACACATATTTTTCTCCACTGAACTATTTCAGCTGTGGCCCAGAAACTCCTAGAACTCCCATGACAATGTCTAGGAGGCTACTCAGGAAAACCAGCCCAGCAGCAGCAGGCTTGATTTCAGTGCATTGGTTCTGCATTAAAATGTTTGCACAGAAAAAAAAAAAAAAAAAAAAAAAAAATTAAGGACTGCCAGAAAGTATACAACAACTAGATAAAAGTTACTTTTTTACTTTTAACAGACCAGGTAAAACAATTATCTAGAAGTCTCAAAATACTTTTAAAGAATGTTAGAGGCCCAGAAGCAAAGCAAATGTTATATAATTCTTACATTTTTGCTTACTCTTCCAGGGTACATGAGTTGCTCCCTGGAAATATACTATCCCATTTTCATTGCTAAATAACCCCCCAGGTATCACAATCAGTTTATAATCATCTAACCACAGTCCACTGCTGAAAAGCACTGTTCCACTACGCCCCTCAGCACTGTGTCAGCTCTTTTGCTCATACAACTGTGGGTGGGGTACGTAGGATTGACTGAAAACTCTTGCAGTTAGTTTCCAGTTGTATCAGTGAGCTTAAAATGTGAAGAAGCAGCATCCCGAACTCCTTTACAACTTCATTTTTCCTGTGCTTTGTGTGTGCCTTTAATGGCATTATTACTTTTGCATATGCCATTCCAAAACCATCAGTTAAAAGAAAAACCTAAAGAACAAGTATATGTTTTGTTTACAACAGACTTAAGAAAAATGTTTAGCTGGTATGGCTTATTAGGAGAAGTTAGACAGAGATAGTTAATACAGCTGATCAGTACCCTGTTCTTTAGAAAGTTGTTTTTTGTAATTACAAGATACTGGAGAAAAGTAACCACTGCCACTTCCCTATTCCTCACATTTGATCTACTGTTGTCTCAAAGTCATAACTAAACTAAATTAATCTTAAACACCAGGACACTTCCTAATCCTTTATTAAAACACAATTTTAAGACAGAAGTCTTAAATACACGTTACAACTTTCAAACTTCTAATCACAGAACAAGTCAGCATAGTCACTACTGAAGCATAAACAATCCTATTTTCATAGGACGCACTTTGCGGATGCAGTTGGGACACTAAGTTTTGATACATCACATCAGCTTTAAAAAATGTATTTAATCTAGTTATGAGACTATTAAAAAGTGGAAAAAATACCACAGGCAGTAAATTCAGTACTTTTAATTGTATGTAAGAAAACTGGATGAGGAAAAACTCTTTTGCAGGTCCAGTGACTTTTTTTTTTTTTTAGGGAAGAACAACTTCAGAAAGACAGGGCCTGCAAGTCTTCCAAACAAACAGGTTGAATCTCCTAACTAACTTTGAATATCTTTATCTTGATCGGACAGAAAAAACCCTACAGAAAACAAGATGTGTGACTGTATAAGAGCTAGTATTCTAGATTCTGAAATTCATTTACATTTTCTAAGCAAACACATCTATTTCATTCAAAAGTACAGTAGCAGGACAAAAAATGATTAATTTCATTAGCTGAAAGTCATTCTCAGATGACGAACTAGTCTGACATTTGCCAGGTAATTTCCCTATTTCAGGCCAGCACAATAAAATACCACTTACTTCCACTGCAAATACCATTTCACTTGTTGAAACTGCTCTGTTCAAAAGAAACTGACAAAAGGATGTTGAGGTCAGTAGAAGACATCTCCTAAAATACACTTAGCACAGAAACCTCTCTCTCATCTTTTCCCTCTGAAAGGAAAAATGTGTTGCTCCCATCTCTGGGATGTTAAAAACCCAACACAGCTCAGGATAAAATGCATTTGCTAGAAATTTATTAGTGTTCAGAAAAGGTGTAAATCTACAGTGCAGAGAAGTTGTTTATCCCTACAAGTGGTCATAACCCATGTAGCAGCGCCTTAACAGTGTGCTTCACTTCTGATCATCCTCAAGACCACGCAAAATAAAGCATAATTTTACACAGTATATATTTATAAGTATGTATGTACTTACAAAAGATATACCTAACACAAAACGCTTTAAGAAAAAAATCTTTGATTATATTCGAACTCCTTTTACACATAGCATGTCACTTTAACACCCAGTAAGGGTTTGCCAGCAAAGTCAACAGGGAAGCCTCAAAATAAGCTCTGTAAAAGTTTCACAGCAAATCACCTTAAATATCACTCTTAGAGATTTTAATGAACCAAACTTAAAACCACTACATTTAAAGCGCATTTATAAATACATTTTAAAAAAAAAAAATCACTGGCGATTCAGTTTGCCACTAATCCGCTAGCCAAGCCAGCACGAATGCACACCAGCAACCTGCCTCTACACAACAGGAAAGCGAACTTACTCACTTGCTCCCACAAAAGCAGCTCAGTGCTCGGCCGCACCAACCACCGCCAGCGCCGCGAGGTCGGCGATTAGTCAGGAAACCAAACAAGCCGGCACCGACACTTCTTCGGAAGGCGAGGGCAGCCGGAGGCCTCCCCGCGACAGCTTTCGCCGCCCAAGAGAGACGCTGAAGGAGAGCAAGGGAGCCCTTCCGCCGCCAGCCGCGGGTCGCGCCCCCTCGCTCCGCGCCGCCGGCACCGCCAGGGCCCGCACCGTGAGGCGTTGCCGCCCGCCCGGCTCACCCCGCCGAGGGGCCCGCACCCCGCCGGCGCCCTCCGGCTCCCCCCCCGCCCCCCCCCGCCCCCGGAGTAAGGCGCGCAGCGGGCACTCACGGTGCTCCGGGACGGACCGGCCTCCCCCCGACCCCCCCGCCCGCCGGCCGGTGGCGCTAGCCCCTCCAACCCCCACCTGCAACCGCCGCCGCCCCCACCCCGCGGCTACCGGAGGAAGGGGGAGGGAGCCGGCTAACGGCCTCGGCCGAAGGGGGTGCGGCGGCCGTCACAACCGACGCCCCTCCGAAAGGCGGCCAGGGACAGCGACCTACCGGCTCCGCGGAGCCGCAGGAGCCGCTGCGGCGGAGCTGAGGGGAGCCGGCTCCGCCGTGCGACGGGGAGGGAGGCTCGGCACTCGGCCGGCAGAGTCGGCGGCGGGCCCTTCGCTTCTGGGCACTGCTCCCTGACCCTGCCCTGCCCTGCCCTGCCCTGCCCTGCCGCGGGAGCTGCGAGACGGGGCCAGCCAGGGAGGGCGCAGCCGGCGAGGTGTCCCCAGGCGGAGGGGAAGCGGCAGCGAGCGCCCGCCCCTTCCCGCCGCGGCAGGAGCCCCGGGCGGGCGGGCCGCGCCTCCGCCCGGATGCGGAGGGAGCGCGTGGGCGGGCCCTGGGGGAGGAGGAGAGCGTTCGGCCCAGGGCGACCGGCGCCGCTCGCCCTTCGCGCGGGAGATTGACAGGGCGGGCCGGCCACTCGGGAGGCGAGCAGCGAACGCCTGGCCTCGGGAGGGGGCGGGGCTCGCTAGTGGGCAGAGGAGGCAGCCAATGGGGGAGGGGAAGGCGTGGCGCCGCGGGGGGGGCGGCGCGGGGCCGCGGGGCACGGTGCTGCCCGCACTTTCCTCAGCGCTGAGGGGCGGGCGGCGGCGCCGGGAGGGGTCCGGCTGTGGGACGGGCAGCGGGAAGCGACTGACTGCCGATGCCTGGCCGCGCCAGTCCCGCTGCTTCCCCTCAAAACTTAGAGACCCTGTTCAGAGGAGGCGCGTGGTGAGGCCCTCCGCCTCGGCTGCTCGCCTCCCCCGCCTTGAGCCTCGGTGAGCTGAGGCGCCTCGCCTCAGGGGACAAGGTGGCTGCTTAAAACGGGAAGGGCTGGCCTCCAGAGGCTGGCCCGTCCCCAGCTGAGTCGGCTGCAGACCGCAGCGGCGGCGCTCCTGGGAAGCGCAGCTCTCCTTGATCCCTCTGCTGGGGCACCGATCCCCAGAACGCCAATACCCTCTGGGGCGGGGCTGCTCACGTTCGGTAGCTTCTCCCAAATGCTGTTGCCCGCCTTGTAGTCGCCACGTCTGACAGGGATATAACCCCGCTTGTTCGGCACCGCAGTTGCGGATGGGGTGCGGTTACACGCTGCTAGCTCCGCTCGGGCCTCGGGCGCTCCCTGTGCCTCCGTCCAGGAACGGGGGAGATCAGAACCGCGCTCTCGCTTGATGGCTGTGAGAGCTACGATGTAAATGTTAAAAAAATAGACTTATTAATGCTCGATAATAGACTTCGTGCCAACACTTGTGCAAAAAAAGAGGATCTTCAGTCCCTTTTGTTCTCCTATCAGGGTAGAGTAGCATTTAGGCCACCGAGGGTCTAAGGTTTTATGTAAAAGGATTTTTTTTTTTTTCATTTGGAGACTTAAAAAGTGCTTTAACATTTTATTAACAGTTTGGTTTACAGTTATTATATAGATGGAGGAGAGGGGATGCAAAGGATAAGTGTTAGAGCTTCTGACAGATCCTGAGTATTGCTTGCCCAAGTAATTTTTTAGGGAAAGTTTGCATCTTTCCAGAACCTTCTAGAAATCCTTGCAGAACAAAGAATTAAATGCAGTATAGCTGCAAGAGACTTTAAGAAGTCATTTGCTCAGTCTTCTTTTCCCCAACTGTATGTTTCCTACTCTCAGTAGACATTTAATTACCTTTGCTAAAAAACCTCCATAGGCATTCTGTGCTGTTATTCCCATTAAGAAAGATTTTGCTGATGTTTAACTGTGATCTTGAAACTTAGGCACATTAATAATTGTCCTGTATTTGTGCTAAGTATTTTGTGGTGTGCTGGTATGTAAGGCAGACCTCAGTAACGTCGTCATCATTCATTCACAGAAATGTGTAACTCCTCATTTGCCATGAGGAGCAAGGATTCACCTTCAGAACATAATAACTTTCTTCCAGCAATTCACCTGGTCTTTTCTAGCATCATACAAGATGCAGTCTTGGGACAATGCAGAGAGGTTTGTGCTGGTTTGCATTAAAAGTTTCCCTCTGTAAAAGAAGGTTTTATCAAAGGGGAGTGAGCATTTAGTTAGTTCCAATTAGTACTACAGGACTGTAAGGCGCTTAAACATTCTACTCTTACAAGCAACTTAGCAGAGACGAAGACAACAAGTCTTTCAGTAATCTGTTATTCCAGATTTGTTTTGTAGAATCTGTCCTCAAATTTTCTATCAACTTTAATCAGAAATTGACACATTCTCACTAATACTAGTATTGCCTTTCCTGACGTTTTCTAAACACCTAACAAGTGGAGATTTATTTTTTATGTAAAAGCTGTAGGGTATTTTTCCAGTTAAGTTATGATTTCTGACTTAAAAAAGGAAGTGCAGTTCATTGACCTTTAGTTCAACTCAACAGATTACTTAATCTGTAATTGTAGGATTTAGGTGAAAAGCAAACGGCAAAAGGGAAAGGTGTCTTCCACATCTCAGAATTTTAAACAAAAATGCATCTGTTTGGGGTGGCTAGAATTACAGTCAGCTGGGCTGCAGGTGTGAGGAAAGTGGGTAATTACTACATATAAAATGTGTTTCTACTCTTAATCATTAAGAACAACATGGACATACCATGCCATATGTCAAGACAATAAAATAGGAAAGGAATTCTGTGGCTTTTTGAACTTTATAATGTGATGTACCATGCAACATACATGCATGAATGCTGTTCCAAGTGAAGGAAAAGGTACTTACTAACCAGTGTGCAATCCTAGACTGAGCATTATTGCCTTCATGGAATCCTTTGAAAATTCCTGCAGACAGAGCAAAATAACAGAGTGTGCCAGATACCACGTCTCTTAACTTTCCAAAGCTTTTCATTTTTAAGAAGTACTTTATCATAAAGTTGAGAAGATATTTCATTCCCTGTGAAATTTCAACTTTGATTTTAATATTCATTGTTTTGCACTAAGATTTCAACAGCTGTTTGCAGAAGCCTACACAATTTCATTTATGCAGTGGGTTTTTTTCTGATGAACTTATTCCTCCATGACATGTTAAAATATTTAATTACTAGTAAATTAAGAACTTTCACTAAAAAAACCCACAGCATAACTTCTGGCTTTTAAGTATTACAGTTCAGATTTCCCTTAACTACTTAACAGGTCTTCCAGTTTTTTAAGATCTTTATTCTTTTCACATACATGGAAGAAAATAATCATGTGATTCCTCCTTCCATCCAATGTTTTAAACTCATAGTCAGTTCTAAATATTGGTCTTTTTTCCACTGTCATACGACTTGAGCCAGTCAGGCTCATTTAGAATGACTGCTCTCACTGCAGTATCTTGATCACAGTCCTTTCAAATTTCTGCCATTCAGGATCCTGTAACTTAATCCATGTACGTAAGAAGATCTCAACACCTAAAAATAGAGCTAAACAGGCAGTAATGTAAGCTGCTGCAGTAAATTAATTCTTTCTTATGGATCATCTAAATTCTGTTTGACTAACCATTAGCTTAATCTTTTTGTTTAGGTTAAGAGTTCCCAGCGTGTGATACAAAAGTTACTGCAACATAGTAAATACAGAGTCATGACCTAGCACTTAGCCAACTGTTAGCCCTTTGTGGAGAGGCAGTGGAGGGCATCTGTTCCTGGCTGCTGTGAGTGTGTGCTTACAAACAGAGAAAACAAACAACACTGGGTACTTTTCATTTGTTCTAAAGTTCATGCAGTTTGGCAACACTCACTGTTTGTGAAGGAGGAAGCCTTACCTGGCTGGACTTAGCAGTATGCATTGCAGATTGGGGTTGAGGTACACTTGTAGGTTCCAAAATTTCAGGACCACAAGGAGCTTTTCATAGGCCTCTTCTGAACACAGAGAGCACGGTAAGGAACCTAGACTTGTTAACACCATGTGAGAGAAAGGTGGGGCTTGCCTTCTGCTGTGCATGACTGGGGCCCAGCAAAGAAGCAGGAACCCGTGCAATTGCTGGTGTAGTGTTGTCATTGCTAATGATGGTGCCAAAAAGCATGCCCAGTCTGAGAATCCCTGTCATACATTGTCCTCATACATCACACAACATTAAGCAGTTGACAGAATGCCATTATGTTAAATAAAAAAGCAAAACCAGGCTTTAGTTCTTTATGCCATCCGACCCACATACAGATGTTCTACTTTCTCTCCATAATCCTGAAGTTGTTGGTTGAGGTGACTTCTCAGCAGTTTGTTGTTCTCAGTTTTTCTTCAGAAGAACTCCCTTATAAGGGGGAGTACTCTTACATGAGGGAGAGATGTGAAAAAGAGCTGTGCTCAGGCTGATCCCTTCCAAACTAATGGACAACAATGAGCTTTTAAAAGCTGGCGGAAATCAGAGTTGTGCAAAAAAAGCAGAAAGGGGACATGTAGATCTTCCCGGCTGCCATGCCTCAACTGCACCAAAATCTATTTTAGTACAACTGAGGAATTAGCCCGTTAAATTGTGTAATGAAAAAATTATGAGTCTTGTCAAGTGAAAGGACTGAAAAGGCCACATGCATGAGAACCACGTGGTGAGGCACAGAAACACAGGCACTTTGGCAAAATGTTAGAATTTTTTACTTTGAGATATTAATAAGTGATCTGGTTGTTTATCTAAGGCTGCTTCATGTGCAGAGAGGATTTTGTTTGTTTTAAGCATTTAATCATAGACCTGCTTCAACCAATGGCAAACACTTTGTCATTTATCCAAGAGGTTGAAAAGAAGTTACATATTTTTTCATTTAGGTAAAAATGACAGTCAAAGCTCGAAGTTCAGGGAAAAGAATAATGGATAAAAAGATTTCTGCAAAAATTTTAAAAGGTATTTGAAAAGGTTTTCTGCCCCACAATCACTTTCAAAGTTAAGCTTCCCAGTAACGGTTGAAAATAATACTAGATCCTTGTGTTAGAATATTTAGAAATAAATATATTGATTTTATTACAAGGCTACTTCTTTATTTTCATTCTATGATTCCAAGTGTAATTTAACTGAAAGCTGATCTTTTATTAATACAGAGAGGGTTTTTTTAGAGTAACTTTCTTTTTCAGTGGCATAAACTTCCTTATATTCTCTTTACCCCATTTTCTGTTTTCAATATGTTTTTAGAAATGTCTCCATAACTCTGCAAGTTGAATTTAAAAAAAACCCAGAAGAAATACCACTATGATGTAAACATTTTCAATGTTTTTCAGGCACTGCATCTTTGTGTTTATTTTTCTCTCTTAATGTAACAGTCAGGGAGTACAAATAAACTATTTGTGTGTTTTAAGCTATTCCGCAGTATTTCCACTTCCTTTCATAACAGCAATTAGCCAAGTTCCAGGGTTTTTGAACTGCTGCATTTGCTAATATATCACAAACTACGCTATAAATTGTAGTTAGTTTTTATGCCAGCTGCTAAATGATTCACGATCTGGCTTCACCAATATTTGTAGTTCTTCCTAACCCTTTCCCTTGAAGAGGAGCAATGAATAGTCCTTTGCCTGAATCTAGATTTTTACCCTTCTTACCCCCAATCCCCTGCCCTCCAATCCTCTAGTTTACAGATTGTTTGAATTCTGCCTTAGAAAATCAGTAGTGAATTAGTCACAAAGCACTAATTCTTAGCACACGAAGAGTACTAACAAGGCGACTCTTAATCAACGCAAAATTTACGTTTTCCAACCATTGTTCTAACTGCTGTTCCTCAGTAACTGACTCACCCACTCTGCCCCCTAATCATTTCCAGAATAGGTTATGTGAACAACAAAGCAAAAAAAGGAAGGCTCATTAGAAGCAGCTGGTAAAAATGCAGAATAAACTTTTTTTTTCTGTTGACACTTCTGCCTCCCTCATCATCTCTTAGGGCTGCTGCTCTTTCCCATGTCAGATGATGGCCTTCAGTGTTTTCCAAAGGAAATCCCACCACTGTCTGTATTCTGCCTGCTTCCCACGAAACTCTTTTGATCTGAGAGATGAGACAAAATGGTTCATAAAAGCACCAAGTCAATTTGTGTGCTATTGTATTGAGTATGGTCGAAGGTCATCAAATACAGTAGGAGATCATTTAAATGGAAAGTATGTGGGGGAGAGGAATGATGGAACTCATTAATTAGCTTGCTGAATCACTGCAGCTCTTTCCCAAAGCCAATTATTTTTCTTTCAATGTCATACAACATTATCAAGAATATCCTGGTTTTTATTAGGAGATCGCATATTCCGTGATCTCTGTAAGGCAGATTTCTTGCACATGTCAAGGGCTCTCTCCATTGCAACACAAAAACCTCCCGTGTGCAGCCTTTCCTTAGGAATCTTTTGGAGTCTCTATCTGCCATTAATACTGTGAATACCCTAATTTTGACTATGCAAAATCACAAGGGTTTCTTTTGTCCGTTACCCTTACATACCAAAAGGTATGCCATTTGTGTTCCTTACTTACATTCTAGGAGTCACTTTCCAGCCTTGTTCTATAGAGTGTGAGTATATTTACATTTTGCGCTTTCTATAAAACCAGTTGTTTGATTAATGAAAAATGATGAAGGTACTTGAGTTTGTCACTCTACTAAACAAGAATAACAGATTCTACAGGTTTTCCATGTTCCCCTTTTTGGCTTTCTAGTTGTCCACCCAATCAATAGCATTCTGCCCATTGACACTAAAAAATTTTCCTGAAATTGAGGAATTGATCAGATACAGAGCTACATGGCAGAGTTACGGCTGTGCTACCTAAACCAAGTGGGTTTTGTATAGTAGAAGTTAGAGAATTCACTGAAAATTTGTGCCCCATTATACTGGCTCTTATGAAAATGGTTGTGAATGCATGTTTCTCATTACAATGTTAAGGAGAAGCAAATCATATCCATCATGACCTAAGTCTTGTTTTCCTGTTGGAAAAAAACAAGTTTTACAGTAGTAAAATTTATATTCAGGTTTGTATTGCTTTTGTTTGTTTTTCCAGCTATAAATAGTGCACTGGATTGATCACTGTATTTTATGTTTTCTCTGAAAGTTGAGATCAATATATTTCAGAGATAAGAAATCAAGGCAGAACCTGGCCCTAAAAAAATAACTTTGCTGCTAACTCGCATTCAAAATAAGTTTCTCTTGGCTTCATTTATGTTTCTATCTATGCTATTGATTTATTAAGCGTTTCTTCCACTAGTTATCAATTATAAAGCTTTGAACTTCCATTTCATTTGAGCATTAACCCTAAAGAAGCCCTGTGTATCTTTTTAAGATAGGAGTATTAAATTTATAGAAATGAGATTCATATGGATTTGAGGGGCAAAATAAGATTTCCTACTCCATCCAGAAATAGAAACCATTTACACCGTCAGGTGGAGCATAAGGGATGAAGTACTAATTGCTTGGCTTCCTTAACATCATTGCCTTTTCATTGATTCAATAAAAGTCTGTTTTTAAGGGCTCCTTATGTGCTTTGTGTTACTGCTATTGTATAATTTTCTCCTGAAACTCACTAATGATGTGCTGAAAGCATGGCTATTTCCACAGAACTTGTCTTCTCTATTCATGAAAAGTAATAGTAGAGTCAGTAAAATGCTAACCTCAGGGGATGATGATTACTATGACAAGATCAAGGACATTTCTTTGAACTGCTTTTCTGTGAAAATCCTTGCATTTGTAATCTGCAAATTTTGGCAGCTGCTATATAAAATAATTTGATTATGTGGGAAGGGTAGAGAGATAAATATAATGTGAGAGTTTTTTACAAATAGGTTGCTATACATAAATTATTAGACTTTTGGGGGTGGGGGGGTGGGGTGGGGGGGAGTGTCCCAGGAATTTAGGTATTACTTTAATCAATTGAATAGAAGAGAGAATTTTTTGTCAATCCAAAATTGCATAAGCAAATTTCTACTTCTACCAATCACATTTTATTGTTACTTACGGTCTGTCTCTAAAGGCTGAAGAGGTAAAATATATCCTGATTTATATTCTTAGACAAGCAAATGAGGCATTGGAATGTAATTGCTTTGAAGCAGCAAGTGGACCCCTGAATTGACTAGCTCATATATTTCTCAACTTTCCCTCCTTTGCTTTCTGAAGATAAAGATGCACCACCGCCCAGAGGTATCATCACGTTTCCCATTTTCATCTGAAAAAAAGTTCACTTTTACAAACCTGCCCCATTCTGCAAGGAAAATTATTTTGCTAAGACACATTGCAACTGCTTTGTATCCATAGCAATCCCATCTGAAGATACACTAACAAAAAGATAACACCAGGCTGACTTAAAGACATACTGAGGGTTTTCCACTGGAACCAGCAAGATGGAAGCCTGCAGCATCTTTGGAAACAGGCCCTTGGCTTTGACATGAGAACAAACACAACCAGCATTCCACAGCTACCTCGTTATTTGTTCACAGGACCTCAACCATCAGTGTCCAGGGATTAGTGGGAACATAACAATCACATACAAGACTGCCCCCAGGTACTTTCCTAGTCACTGCTTTATTTCAGGTCAGGGAATTCTTTTGTTTTTTCTGTTTAGCAACCCTCAGTACATTTCCTTTACAATACTAGTCCAGGCTCCACTTGAACTAATGTCATGTTTTTGCATTGACAACATCCTGGAGTGAGGAGACTGACAGAAAACTTAGCTGCTGTCTGAAGAATTTTGCTTGGTTTGCACTTGGCTCCTACTGGCCTTGGCTCTTTTGTTAGAAGTCCTGCTGAATTTATGCTGCTAGTGATTTTGCAACCTCTGCCATAACCCTTACTAAACTACCTTTTTTTTTTTTCCAGACTGAAAAATGCTACCTTATTCAGTTGTTCCTTGTAAAGTAGCTGTTCCATGCTTTGGTCATCCTTTTTACCCTTCTCTGAATCTTTACTAGTTCCAATACATCTTTTTGGAGATAAAGGGATCAGAACAATCCCCATTTTATTTCGTATGGCTTTTCAAATAATTCCTAACATCCGATTTTCTTTTTTGGTCTCTATAGAGCATTAAGCTGAAGTTTTGCACAAATGTTTCATAAACTAAGGTCCAGCTGCTGCATAATTACGATCAGCTTGCCGTTTTATATGTGACGCTAGTATTGTTTTTCCACATGTCCACCACTTTACATTTGTCTATCTTGAAGTTCATCTGGCATTTCAACTGCCCTGTGATTTGGACTTACAAGGTGCAGTGCTGTTCAGGAAGTTTTATCACTAGATCATCTAAAAAATCAGACTGGTACCCATTTCTAGGACACATTTAAAACATAGATCAATCTTCAGTTTGTAGTTATCTCTTGTTTTTAAAAAGTGAGGTGGCATTATAAGATGAACAAGCGAATGACAAGACATTTATCTTAAGAAAATTGGAAATTCCTTTATATTAAGTTCGGTACAGGCAGCCAACATACCACTGAAGTTTTATCTCTGTACACCCAACTCAAAAAAATTTACTCTTTTCAAAGAGTAAGCAATTTAGTCTTTTCAAAACACTGCACTGAAGTTAATTTTTTTCCATTCAAATTGGCCACAAGTCCATATGTTTGTTTTTCCATGTGGCAAAAGAATACCTTAGCAGTGTAGTTTTAGGTAGAATACATACTGCATAAAGACTTTTAATCCCAGTTCCACTACATACATTAATTTGCAAACAAGAGTATGAATGTCTGCACAGTAGAACATAGAAGCTATATAGCAGTATGTGGCTCTCAACATTTTTGAAGTTGTTGAACTTGAGGAATAATGAAAATAAGTGTTAGGACAAAGAAAATATGGGAAGTATTTTCTGCTAGAAGGGGGGGGGAGGGGGGAGGAAATGCTTTAAGGGAACTGGACCAACATACTTTTGTTGTGAGAAAAGTGTGGCTCATCTGTTCTTAGTGTAGTTAATAAAAGCTCTGGTGGTATGTAATGTGTGCATTCTACTTCTTTCCCCCACAATTAGAAATGATAAAAAGAAAAAAAAAAAAAAAAAAGTGCAAGGATCTGAGTTACCAAGACATTGCTGAAGTTCACAAAATCTCAACAAGGAGCTATATGAATAACCACGCAAGCTAGACTGAATACGGTATGCTCCTGAATTAAATATACTGAACTATCCTTATGCTTGAAAGGTAATGAAGAAAAAGGCTTGGATGCTATAAGGACATATCTGTAGCTGAAAACAGATGTCAAAGAAAAAGAGTGGAATGACTTTAAATGACCACACTGAGCCTTGAAAAGGTGTCAGAGATAACATCCTTCTATTTTAATATTTTCTAATCTTTCCAGTATGCATTTTTGTGGTTCTCTCTTGGGGTGTGACATCTTACAAGTTTTATGATCTGATCCACTTTACAGCTGTTTGTTCCTAACAAATTTCACAATTTTCCTTCCAGTTGTAGTTTTAGTAACATTTATAATTATCTGTCAATAATGCTGTATTTTTCAGCAGTTTCAGTTTAAATGTGCTGAGTTATATTTCCACTTTAATTTCTCTACTGCTATTTCTATTACAGTAATTTCATGGACTAGAGTTTTGTAGAGATATAATTTGGAATCTATATAAAATTTATTACATGTTCCTATCAAGCCATAGGCTGTAGCACTGCTTGTGGTATATGCTACATTGTATATTGATAAATATATATTTTACTTTTATCCTGATCACTTTATTTCTGCTATTATTATTCAAATTGTATAAACTTCCATATACTCCACACAAATTCTATTTCTATAGAGTGAATTCTCAATTATTTCACTATTTATGTGCCTCTTATTTTTTCTCTGGCAAAGCTAACATAAGTGCAGCCATAAGAATTTGTAGAAATTATGACATCTTTTCCTATTCTTGCTTTTCAGTTAAATGGTATCCATTCTCAGACAGCTCTATGTAAAAAATTTTATAGCAACTCTTAGTACACTAGTTTCTCAATCATTTAGATTATTGTGACCAAAAAAAAAGAAATAAAAAACCAAAAAAAAAACAGCTCACCAATTACAGCAAGGGGAAATATTTTGTGTCCACACAGAGTATTGCTAAAATTAAATAGTGTTGCCTACCCAGTGTATTTTTAACATTCAGCCAAAGGATAAAAGAACTGAACATTCTTTTATTCTCCATCTGAACAGTACTGCTATTCAAAGGAATAATTTACCCACCTCAGCTTTGTAGACTTTTTAGAAAAATATACCAGCATTTATCCAACTTTGTCTAACACTGCTTTTTCACTTCTGATAAATTTGTTCCTTGTTTTTGTGGCCTATACTCATGTAATTTCTTCAAATCATAAACTAATTACATCTTGAAATCATCAATTTTAAATTGTCAATACATGCATCTGACAATTAGACACAGTTAAATTAAAAAATAATGCTCTAAGAGGCCCTTAAAGATCTTAATTTCCAACTCTCTGTTTCAAGACTATGCCTACATTAATTCAAGCAGATGCTTGTATAGTCTTTTCCTAAAAGATTTCCAATGGCCATGTAATTGGGAATATGGGCCTTCAGTACTATGTCAATCTATAAATTCTACACTATTGAAAAATTAGGAACTATCAAGAAAAAGCTTCATTTTCTTTATGGGGATGATATTTATATTGTTATGTTGCTTCCCAGCTCTATCAGAAAAGGATAGACCTATAAGTTAAGTTTAGAGAAGTAAAGTATATAATCAATAGGTGTAGCTGAATTTCTGTAGTAAAAATCAGGAAGATGGAGCTGAGTAAGTTAATACTTGCTCCGAAATAAATTAATTAATGTCCTAATCTAAAGCATTTTTAAGGTCAGTGAGGACACTGAGGAAAGTTGAAATGCTATCAAGCATTGGAGTGTATGGAAATGTATTTATTATACTCTAATTTGTTAAGAGTAATTTTATATTTACATGTAAGCACCCAAAGAATATGACTTGGAAGGGCCTAATTACAAATACACATGCAATCAAAAATGTTCCAAAACAGTAAGTAGTAGAAGCACACAGGCAAGTGTAAACTCATCTATCCAGGAGCAAAAGGAAAAGACAAGATGAAGTGCTGCCAATCAACTTCTTTTTACTTTTTTCCAATAATTTAATCCACCTTTCACTTGAAAATTATTTTAATTCATGTAAAATTTTTCTCAGGAAATATATGTGATTATTTTATTTTGTCATGGAATGAAAATGTGAAATAGTCATCAGGTATAATTTCCTCTCTCAGTTTATCAGTTTCTTGAGATCTGGAGACATACATTTCTCTACCATGTAGAATGACTGTGAGCCAATTGTAAAGTTATATGCATTCTCACTATTGAGAAGAAGTCATGAAAAAAATTTAAGACCTGAACACTCTCAAGCATATGAATAGTTTTTCTTCCTATGCTGGTTTTGGCTGAGACAGAGTTAATTTTCTTCACAGTAGCTGGTATGGGGCCATGTTTTGGGTTTGTTCTGAAAATAGTGTTGATAGCACAGAGATGTTTTAGCTATTGCTGAGCAGGGCTTACACAGAGCCAAGGCCTTTTCTGCCTCTCACTCCACTCCACCAGTGAGTTGGGGGTGGGGGGGACAGGACACAGCCAGGACAGCTGACCCCAACTGATATCCCACATCATATGACATCATGCTCAGCGTAGAAAGCTGGGGGAAGAAGAAGGAAGGGGGGGAAGTTTGGAGTGATGGCATTTGTCTTCCCAAGTAACTGCTACACATGATGGAGCCCTGCTTTCATGGGGATGGCTGAGCACCTGCCTGCCCGTGGGAAGCAGTGAATTAATTCCTTGCTTTGCTTGTCTGGTGTGCATGGCTTTTGCTTTACTTATTAAACTGTCTTTATCTCAACCTATGAGTTTTCTCACTTTTACAATTCTCTCCCCCTTCCCACTGCGGGGGAGGGAGCAAGTGGCTGTATGGGGCTTATTTGCTGGCTGGGCTTAAACCATGACACATCCACATGAATTATCCTGTTGACTTCAGTAGGCCTGCTTACATTTTTCCGGCTCAGCAGGATGAGTATTATTGTTTTTATCATGTTAAAAATCACTTAATAAGATAAAACCAAGGCAGGAATTTGTTAGTGTTAAGAAACCACAAAAAACTTGTCAAATTTTCCCCAGAACACAGTACAGTGAAAACTCACTGCAAATAAACCAGATTTAAATACATGGGTATCCAGTAAAATGAAACATTTTTAAATTACTGCTTTTTCAGTTTTAGTATCCTCTCATAAGTCAACATTCTCCATTGTATCTTTTGTTGTCAAAGCATGCTTCTCACTAATATACACTTCAGCCTTTGATTCTGAGGTATTAATATGATCTTGCATAACGCCTCAGGGGTAGTCCACCACCCATTAGTGCCAATGGCAATTGTGCCCTTGGCTTCAGTCCCAGAAAGTCCTATTTGGAGTCCTGGTTAAATGCGATTAAAGGGAAATTATTCTATTCAAGAGATCCATCCATAACATGAGGGTGATTCACGTTTTAAAACAGATAAAGCAAAGGAACATGCTGCTGATACTCTAGAACGCTCCATGCTTTTCTTGATAATACCCAGCACCAGTAAGACAGTGTTCATCACAATCTTTGGATGAATAAACTAGGAATAAACCAAACCAATCTGCAAAATTCCTGCTTTTTAAAAAAATATTTCTAGAACCATTTCAGTATTTTCAGTGTATTGCTGTAAATCTAAAACTGCAGATTAAAAAAAGAAAGAACCCCTGGAAAGAGATCTGCTTCTCTGATTTAACACTCTCTCATTTCAGCAATACAAGTAAAGTTTTCAATCACTTTAGAACATGCTTTTAGATGCTATTTGAATTTATACTGCTAGATCATTCACTTAACATTTTACCATTAACACCTTATCCAAGAAAAGGACAAGCACCAGAACACACTAGAAATACTTTCTGCATTAACAACTAATGGAAGCTTCTAGAATTCAAAATAAATACATTAAATACTTAGATAAACACTTTTTTCACATACTGAAGCCCTATTGATTTTCTGCAGAGAGTTTTGGGGCTTGGAAATACTAACATACAACAGAAGGTATTAACTTGTGAATTCATATTCATATTTATTCACCCTGGAGCTGGAATGATATGGAAGTCATCTTAAAATTCTGTATATTACTAAAAATGTATGTCTTGGGAGCAGTGTCCTTTGCAATCTAGTTATTCTGGTTGCATTCCAGTATAATCCCAATTGATTAATTCTAATTTTTTCAAGGTTATTTAGAGCATGCAACATAAAAAATTCAGGCACTGCTGAATTTTACTTATCTGGAACTGTAAGTGAATATTATTGATTTTTACACGTCACTTTTAAAACCTAACAGCATTTAGATTGAAGGCAGTGGCGAAGGCAAAATCCCTTATGTCAGTAGTGTACTAAAGAGGCAGGAAAAAAAAGTAAGCAAATTATATCTTCTTTAGCTTTTGGACAGTGCCCAATTTAAGCAAAGGATTTAAGACTTCAGAATGTTTCGCTGATACTGCTATGAAGGCAAGAGTAGAAGAGAAGAATCCAGGCTAGATCACTTTAAAAGCATTAGAATGCACTAGCAAGACAAAGATCTTAGGTTTTCAAGTGTAAATTCTTTGGAGTGGGAAAAATATGCAACATGCAGGATACTCAGTAATATAACATCCAATAATAATGTAAAATTAAACACTGTCATTTGCATTAAGTAGCCTCCAACACTTACCCTATGCTTACAGTTAAGTGAGGATTCTTGTCAGAAGAGTGCTATGCCTGACAGACAGTTGATAATTGATTTACCTTGGTAGTGAAGAAAAAAGCAAGAGACATTTTTTTTCCTTTAATACATGTCAACATTTTGTACAAAGGAACCTTGGTCCTTCTTTGGAGCATCTAGGAATTAGTACCAGTAAAAAATAACTATGGTTGATTCACAATAGTTTTACAGTAGCTCTGAGTCTGTGCATTCTTGTGCTAGATCAGATGCTGTTCAACACTGTAAATATTTAAATAGTTAATATTCATGGCCATTTTATCATGAATAATAATTACAATGGCCACATTTTACACTCCAAGCTCATGTAGTTCCAATAATAATGGTGCTTGCTTTCTAACAGTGGTGAAAGAAGGAGGCCTCAGACAAAAAAGTAATCAAACCAACGTCTCTGTAGTTTGTAGAAATACAGAGGCAGAGAATGGAAACTTTGGATAAATTGTATTATACCTACAGAAACATTCCATATTTTTAGACTAGGCATTTCCTCTAAGCGGTTTACCTGGATTTTATTTTTCTCATTAAAAATCTATTTAGCAGAAGCTATTTGCAGTCAGCATTACTTTATGCATTAGAGAATATGTTCCAAAAAAATCTCAGAATGGCTGACATGTAGTGTGAATTTATTTTCTAGGGTTTTTTTAGTTAATAATAATAATATTGCCTTAAAATGGCATGGTATAATGCAGTAAGATTCAATTAGTTAATGTAAACCTAATTGTCCATAACATGTATCCTTTTTTCACCCAGCTGAGTGCTACTAGTAGTCTGGAAAACAATAATTCTGATTTACTGAAATGAAAGATCAGGTGAAGTTTGGCCACTGGATTCACTAACTGTTCATGGTATTGCAATGCCTATAAATACATATTTAGAGAAGAAAATTAGCATTCTGAGGAGTGGAGGAAAGCACTCACAATTTTAACAATATTATTCAAACTAAGTGCAGGCCATCATGTATGATATGAAAGTTACTTGGTTTTTTTCTGGTACTTAGGAGGTACAACTCTTACTATCCCCATTTAAAAACTATGCTAAAATATTTGTTTATATTCACTCTCTTACCCTGAAGCCCATATGTAAAAACAGATCTATCCAGATCCCTTATGAAGTCCTGAACTATCAATATAATTAAATCAACTGAACATTCACATACACCATCTCTTGTGTGTACACACACTACAGATGTAGCTGACAAATCCAGAAGTTGGTAATAACATATTTGTAAAAACTAATCTTTCACTAAAAATCTGTTTCAGTTTTATATTAATTATATGGGAAGTAACATATCCAACATACTTTAAGAGACATGATACTGTAGATGCACATTTTACAAGTGCGTGAAGATCACTGAAAACAAAGAGCCATGTGTTTATATTCTTTTGTTTCAGTTTCCTGTAAGATGTCTTGAAGACTGAGTGGATGATGAAATTCCAATAACTAATATTAGAAATAATATTTTTAAAAATGTAAAAAAGTAAAGATAAGCTCCTTTTTTTCCCTCTGAGAAGTATTGCAATCCACTGTCAAAAATCCTAAGGAGAGCTGAAAAGCTTTTTACAGAGAACACGACTGAGCATAACTCCAGGAAGAACCAAAGCAGGAGGCTATACACGGCACATTTGCCTAAGCAGAATTTACAGCTGCTAGCTCATGAGGACCAGCTATGATTTTTTTTCCCAAAATACTCCACCCTCATGAAAAATCAAAGGGCATCTTTTTTTAACAAGACTAGAAAACAAAAATTTGTGTCCACATTGTGTCTTGTCTGCAGTTCTTTCTGATAGCCACTTTAAATATGGGTAGCACCTCTGGCACTATCAAGCTGGTCAAATTCCCAGTGGCATAAAAGGAATTGCATCCAGTGTACAAGATAATTTGCAGCCAGCTTTGAACCACTGTACTGATAATCAATAAAAAGCTGATCATGCAATGCAGCAAATAATTTGGCCTTTTCTGTATTTCATTTTTACACACTGCACAACATTTCAAAAGTAATTTAGCTTATTAAAAAGAAGACAGTTGTTTCCTTGCTGCATATTCTTTTGCGCTTCCACTCTTCTTCTAATCTGCACCAAAATAGTACGGAGTCTTTGAGAGATGTCAAAGTGGGCAACTGAGTCAAGCTTCTGGTCTCTGTGTCCTTATAGACTGGCTTCATTGAACACAAATGTGTTGAGCTCCAAAGGCAAGGTCGGGAACAAGATCAATTTTCCTCCTTGGGTATCTCAGGGGGGATTTTGCTCCGTGTCCCTCAATAGAGTGAAAGCCTTTGATTCTGCCTTACTGGTGAGGGAAGATGTGCAAAACTTCCGTGGATGGTGGTGAAATTAATATGAACATAAGGGATTTCTATCTTTGGAGCATTCCATGTAGAAATATAAAAAACTCAATGGATGAGACAAGCCAGAAAAAGTACCCTTTTCTCCCCAAGTCTGAGTTGCAATGCTGAGAATCCACATAGTGCATAGCCTCTAGTGGCCCCTAGAACTGTTTTCAGCCTCAGGCAGGATCATATTGCCAAATTTTTTTAAACATGTCAGAAAAATGCAAATACAAGATTATATATGAATGGTTATTCATTATGTGGTATTCTTTCGCCTCTGAATCAGTTATAACTAGTGCTATAATGCAACACCTAACATGGGTGATAGTATAAAAGTTTTTGGATATTATGTTGTGTTATGTTACTAGAATAACATATAAAATCAAATTAAGACCATTAATAGTCACATATTGTACTTGGGGACCTTTCGTTAAATCTATAGGGCTAATAGGGAATTTCTAGCAAATTACTACTTTGCTGAAAATCAAAAATTATTTTCCAAACACCCATGAAAAATATTTTTTTCTTAAATAAATATAAAAAATATAGTTATAGTATAACACTCCTTATTGCATTTGCATGGCTTATTATGTCGTTTGCATTGCAAACTTTATGGCTAACTAAAATTCTCTCTGCAGTGCTAATCAGGAAGGTATTCATTTCACATCTCAAGTAGTTTTGTAATGTTCATGCATGTTGTTGAATTTCTTCTCATTTTCACAGTGCATCTAGGAGTATGACAGCACTTGGTGAAGGTTCCTGAATGCAAATAGTGAGTTACATTGTCATGTACTGCCAGATGCAATAATGTATGTAAGGCCTATTGAAAAAGACTATCACACACACAAGCCATATAGGGTACTTTTAAGCATAGGTCTGTCTTCATTTCCAGTCTCAAACAGACCTTAAGGCACCCTGTGCATTCTTGCTTCATGGCATCTGCGACAAATAAAGGAATAACAACAGAAGTCATCGTTCCACTGCTTTAGAAGACTTATTTCTTGAGAACTGATTGTCAATGTTTTAACAGTTTTCCCTTGAAATCACAGTTGTTTTCCCAAAATTATTGATTCCATTAAACCTGAACTGTTTTTTTATCATTAAGCATCCAGGAAAAATTAATAACATATTCAAAAACCTCAATGCATTCATACCTCATTAATGTTTTTAAAATGCAGAATGTCTTTTAAATATGTGTAAAATAATTATGGGACAGTCTCATTCTGAGTAGAATACAGTTGGCCTGGAACAATTCCTACAAATTTAACTAAAGCTGGACCAGAATTTTAGAAACTTTCTTTTAAGAGTACCGGGAATAGACCCTTCCAGCAATAACACAGATGTAGTGTAAGACAGCTTGATGCAAAGTATGAAAAAGATAAACCCAGGAGGGCATTAGGAACAACTGCAATACCAAAACAGTGAAAAATAATATTTCTCTTCTAGTCAATTTATGCACAATAGCCTGTACCCTCTGGGTAATTACCTCATTTTATTTCCTTTTTAAAGGTTAGGCAATTCAGGCACTTATTTTCAAAAGTTTCTAGCTTGTGGATAGTTGAACAATTCCATCTGAAATGAATGATACTTGTGAGTTTGCAATACTACTGAAAAAACATGAATAATGTATTTTAAACTAGATACCCAGAAAGCACGATGCACGAAATATGTCATTTCTGAAAATGTGTCCATATATGATGCAAGCTGTGCTCCAAAAGGTTCAGCCTTAAAGCTGGAGCTAAAGTGGAAACAGTTCCAATTTAAACCACTGGAGTCTGTAATGATGGCATTAATAGAAATAAGTACTGGATTCCCGTGGTTTTATCTTACAGACACTAAATTACCAAAGTGAAACTATGGCACAATATACATTTCTTGTACATTAATTTTCTACGTTTTCATTATGCCAAAAAGTTGCAAAAATAAACAGCCATTTCTCCATTACTCAAGTGATGAATAAAATCCTTACTCTTCTGTAACATGGTGCTGTGGTGGGTTAAAATTGGTTGGCTGCCAGATGCCCACCCAGCTGCTCTCTCACTCCCCCTGCTCGCCAGGACCTCACCTAACAGAAAAAAAAAAAAGTTTCCAGCATGAAAAAATAGTACTATTAAACTGGTTGCGTCACTTCAGGCAAAATATGCATTTTATAATTTCATACAAACAAAACTAGAAACATACACATATGCATGTGTTAAGGCAAAGAGAAACCTTCTCTTTTAAATTCTTTTAAAAATAATTCAGCTTTAGCATCTGTTAGTGCTTTAGCATTTATCATGAACTCATCTTAAACTCCTGACCCCAAATTCACCTCAACCTTGTCAGAATCAATGGGGCTGCAGTAATGTTTTACGGTTTGCTCAATCATTAGCAAACTACACATTACTCACCTTCATCCTACTCTTCAAAATCATTGACTGAGGAACTACTGTTATATACTGTAAAATTTATTAATAATCTTAATAATTTAGCACAGCTTCTGGCTAAGGATGCCAAATCCAGTCCATTCTCTATAGTTTAATACCTAAAGTAGCAAATTAAAGATATCTATATTGACAACATTCTCTTAGCTGTCTACTTTTTATACAATAACATTTATATTTCATTTTATAATACTAGTGCTGAGAAAATAATCTTTCTTGAATGTATCCTTTCCTGAATGATTCAGACATTGTAACGTCATGAACCTGAGGACCAAACTACAAATATTTCCTTCTTGTTAGATAATGCACACGTGGAATTCTTCTTTACAGGTCTAATTTAGAGACTGTTCAACATGGTAGAAAGAAATCAATTAATGTAGTGAACACTAACACTAAATCCATAGATTATATAACTACCACAGAAACAGGCATAGACCTCTGGGCCACGGTGGCTAAGAGCCTGCCTGCTGCTTTTGCTGCACCAAGACCCCTGGGTGCCCTGGGTCTGGGTTCAGGGAGGAATTTTTTCCCCCGGGACAGGGTCTTGCCCACGCTCCCCGGTCCAGCCACTATGCCTTTTGAACAGGACAAGGAAAGCAGGAGATGACTGCAAGGACTCATGGTCATGGCAAGTCTTTGGATGACGTCTTCTGCTCACACGGGCCCTGGGGAGGGAGTGTGGCTTACACGAGGGGTGCCCGATCCCTGCGCTGAAGGGGGTCTCCCGAGGTCCTAGTGGAGAAGGGGTCCGCTGGACTCCTCCAGGCTGAGCACAGGCAATGTTGCCCTCCGCTAATGAGCTGCCTGGCCACTTGTGGCACAGCAGGAGAAGCCCCTGGCCAGGGCCAGGCTGTGACCTGACTGTTGGCCCTGTTGTGGTGATGCCAGGAGCCTGCCACACAGGGTCACGGGGAGGGAGCCCATGAGGCTGTCCCAGCTGTGCCCAGTGCATGAGCACCATGGCAGGGACAGCCCCCAGCCCCTGGGCGCAGGGACGTCCTCGGGGCCAGCACCCCAAAGGCCTTCCTTCCATGTGGCCCTCCATTGTGACATGGTGGGTCCGCCACCCCCATGTCACAGGGCCACCACCCGGCAACGCAGCATTGCCACGGCTGGGCAGGATAAAAGGGGCATCCCCACCACCAGCCTGCCAGGCTGCGCCATCGGGACAGAGCTGGCCAAGGGCTGCCCCACGGCACAGGAGAAGCCCCTGAGATGGATCCAGGTTGTGGGAGGGAAGGGGTCGGGCAGTGGTGGCGTCCCTGGTAGGTGTGACCAGCCCAGGAGACAGGTCTTGCTCACATGCTCAGGGAACAGCCGATCGCCAGCTCTGGGGTCAGGAAGGAATTTTTCCCCCCGGGGCAGATTGGCCTTGGTCCCCGGGGGTTTTTCGCCTTCCTCTGCAGCATTGAGCACGGCCCCTTGCCAGGGCTCCCCTGGGCCATTTTGGGTAAGTGACTGCCTGCTGCTCTTGCATCAAGTAGATGCTGCTCTTGCAGCATGAAGATGCCACTGGTGCTCTGGGTCTGGGGTCAGGAAGGAATTTCCCCCCCCTGGGCAAACAGGCAGTGGTCCCCAGGGGTTTTTTGCCTTGCTTGGCCCCAGTGAGCACAGCCCCTTGCTAGGGCTCCCCTGGGCCACGTTGGGTAAGTGCCTGCCCGCTGTTGTTGCACCATGAAGACACTGTGCTGTCAGCATATGCGCCCCTGCCCAGAGGCCTGGCAGTGCCCTGGCAGAGCCGGGGGGGTTGGTTGGGTGCCCAAGCCGAGCCTGGGTCAAGGTGTCTCAGCAGCCGGAGTGCAAGGCATGTTCAGGTGCTGCCCCTGGCCCCTCGAGCTCCGCCTCAGGGATGCACTGAGCGCTGCCTCCAGCACCTGGAGCTCTGCACGCCCATGTTTGTTCTTGTCCAGGTCTGCTGAGGCACCTGCACGGTGCATCTGGGCTGACCCCATGTTTGCAGCTTGGTGCAAGGCGGCCGTTGCAAAGGGGCTGGCCTGCCCTTTCAGGCCGGTTCCAAGGACCAAGGTCTCAGCTGGGTCACAGCATGAAGCTTCAGGGCAGTGGCACGTGCTGTGGTCTGTTGCTTGAAACGTTGCGCTGAGGTGCCGCACCCGTCCCCATGCCAGAGGTGGTGGCTGCCCTCTTGCAGAAGCCCAGGCCATGGCCGTTGCTTGGGAAGGTGACTCTGCAGAGGTGGGAGGCAGGACAGGGTTACTAGTGATAAGCTCTGGGACAGCGTGACGGGGTTTGAGTGACGGTGTGCTGGGGAGGGCTTTCAGTCTGCCCCACGACGTACCAAATACAGCGGAGCACATCTCAAATGTTTGCACCCTAATGCCCACAGTATGAGGAATAAAGGAGGAACTGGAAGCTTTGTCTCATCCCAGAGCTCCAACAATGTTGG
Source organism: Nycticorax nycticorax (assembly GCA_023375905.1). Lineage (NCBI taxonomy): Eukaryota > Metazoa > Chordata > Aves > Pelecaniformes > Ardeidae > Nycticorax > Nycticorax nycticorax. The sequence continues at coordinate 2,260,616 of JAKFQP010000123.1, forward strand.
CTGAAGCGAGACCTGGTGGGAAGAGTCCTGTGGCTGGAGTGCTGTGATGGACGGTTGTAGGCTCCTCAGGAGAGACAGGCAGGGCAGGCGAGGCGTAGGGGTAGGGCTGTGAGTACAGGAGGGGTTGGACTGTACAGTGCTTGCAGCTGGGGGTGACGTGGTTGAGAGCCTCTGGGTAAGGCTTAGGGGGAAAGCTACTAAAGATAATGTGCTATAGATCACCCTGCCAGGATGATGGCACCAATGTATTATTCTAGAAGGAATTAAGGGAAATCTACAGATCCATTGCCCTTGTCCTTATGGGTGACTTCAACTTCCCAGATGTTAACTGGGACTGTCATACAGTCATGGCCCCAAGCCTGTTGGTGTTAGAGAAACAGACGATTTATCTTTTGGTTGCCCTGTCAGATGGACTCAGTCCTCATGGGTCCCTGCCAACTCAGGATGTTCTGTGATTCTATATCCTATATTTAACTGTCTTTTAAGTACTTTTTACTCAAACAGTAACTTACAGAAACTTTCTGAGAGAGGAGGAATGAGTCCATTTCTATGCATCCCTGGGCAAGTCATTCAATCCTTTGTTTACACAGTCATCCATCTCCATAATAAGATTAAAAAACCTGTCTCTAACTCTCTGGTCATCTGGTCCATCTAAGTCCAGATGCTAACTCACCCTGGCACACAGTTACCGGTATGAGCAAATGTGTACAAATGCAGGTATAGATTACTGCTTGCTAGACTGCAAACTCCCTGGGACTTTCTATGATCTATACAGATCACTACAGTGAAGTCACCCCTGCCTTAAGGATTGCCTTTAGCACACTTTCAATATTCTGGTCTTCAGACCTAAAACATTCATACCTGTTACTTTTTGTTAAATAGATGTTATATACATATTCTCCATATTCTGTTCTTCATACCACACAGCAAAGACTAGTTTCTAATTTAATCCTTTGTAAGGATTTATTATACATACATGCAGATATTTGAAAGCAGATCCTACAATGTGACTTGCTTCCCTTTATTTCAGTGTCATAATCACCAACACGTATTTGACATTCATTTGGATTTTTTGTATGTACCTGAGTGCCCCAGAATATTAGTGAATTTGTCAAGAAAATTATGTTGTGGATCTGCACAGATAGTCTCCAAGAAATCAAATATTTATAGGATGGAATATAATCCCCGAGTTGGAAAGGTGACTGAGTGCCAGCAGTTTTTGATTAATATAATTCCCTCAGGCCAGAACAGCACTAGTGCTTCTTGTCATAAGTAGTTTATTAAGAGTATATAACTACATTTTCCCACCAATTTGTTAACTATTACACCTACTCTGAACCTTCTGCTTGCCTCCTTATAATTAAATTTACATTGCTGTTTGTGATACAGAAATAGGGAAAGTTGTTGCACTGAACATACTTATTTTCCTTTTTCTTTTCTTCACTAACTTCTGAAGAACAACTAGTGCATAACCCTTAGCACAGACAAGCTGATCCAAGATCCTGTACAGCACCCAAGTCACCAGTGACTCCATGTTCTCTTATGATTTTTGTTGGATGTGCTGCTGCCTACTCTGAACCTATCAAGTCTAAATAAATCAGTCAGATGCGTAAATCCCATTGTCAACAGTGGATCTGGTAGCAACCCAAAATGGAATACCAGACCCAAGTGACTTTTTCTTAAAATACTCTAAAAAGTAACTCATTTTAGCATCTTTGCTGTCACTGACCACAGATGGAAGAATTATTCTGATGGTTTTGTCCTTAATTTCTCCTTACATTACACAGCATATTCAGCTTCACAAATGGTGTCTTTGAAAAAGAAAGATGTCTTTATTTATATAAAGACCAGCAAGGCCAAGTGTATAGATAAAAGAACTAAGGTTCAGGAGATCAAGTTTTTCACTGACCTGCCAGGTTACCATTCACTTCAGTTAAATGACAAAAATCTACTGTGTTTGCTGTTCAAATATGATCTGAACTATGCGGATGACCTTTCTGCTTGCAGAGATGTAGAAGTATGTCCCTGGTCGCTTGGGACAAGATCCAAAATCCACTAAAATTATCCCTTCAAAGGCCTTTTCATTGACTCACATGGATTCTGAATTAGGCCCTTAGTTCAACTTTGTATTTAATGTATTAGTGCTCTCAAGATGAAAGGAGTTTCCTGGGAATGAATGAGTGATGAGGGGAAACTGATGATATAAGAGATTCCCTTCATCATTAATCATGAGGAAATGCCATTTGCTGAACTTATTTAAGTTTAAATTTCAGTCACAGTGTAACCTTTAAGATGTCTTACCTCTAGAAAACTGCATTAAAAAATTGAAAAATGTGAAGATCTGTAAGAATACCAGAGCACTGAAAAATAAAGCCCATGAAATATGCTCACTTTTACTGAGTTGTTTTTTTTTTTTCCTGAAACGTTGACTGAAAGTTTTCCTCCTTCCAAATAATTAGGGTTTGGCAATTCTTGATTCTTCAGTATGAGCAATATTTACTAGGTGAGCAGTGAGCAGCCAAGTAACAGGAGACCACATGATGGAAGACCACCAGGAATATATCCATTGATGGCATTTTTAGGTTTTAAAAGCTATTAGCCATCTTCAGTCTTAGGAATTCCTGTCACAGACATCTTCGCACAGAATCTGACCTGATACTTTTACTGAAAAGGTCTGGGAGGACATAGGAACAATCTGGTAAGTTACATGAACAGTCCTGGAAGTGTCACAGCACAGGCTCACTTAAGGGAGATCCAGAGTATATTCTGATATTCTTCAGGATGCTCTAATTTTTTATCACAGAGTTCTAGATAGTCATAGACTTGAGAGAGGAACAAAACCATTGCTTTTGTACTCACTTTGGGAATATCTGCTGGATACTTTGCCTTCATTTCTCACATATGTAACTGTCCATTTCCTTTTCAGATCCAACTCTACTAACAGTTTTCTAGTTTTCATTGATAGCACTACTTATTAATACAGCTTATGTGAATTAGGCATTAAAATAAACTTTCCAGTGACATCTACACCATTTAGTTACATGTACTACAGCTGTCAGTGGAGAAGAAATAATCTTTTCCTACTTATTCTGAAGAAATATATTTCACCATTCAGTTCTCCCTTTTCCAGAATTACAAAGGTTATTGCTCTTCTAATGTGATCTTTAAAAAGAGCCTCCAGCTGCCCCTCTTCTTAAATTTAAATTTCCTCTGTTTAAATTATATTTTTGCTTTTCTTGAACATTCCAGGTCATGCACTGAGAATCAGTGATTCAAAATCTAAATTTTGCCTTAAAGACAGTATTTTATATCCTTTTCTCATATTCAACCTCCATAAAAAGTATGCTCTTACTGAAGTTCTATTTTATGGTAAAAGAAACAAAACATGTAAGAATACTTCCAAAGTATTCCAAACTGTAAAGAAAGGACCATAAGAAGAGTAGTTCAAGTTACCCTTTTAGAACACTTGCGTGCAATTTAAATCCCTGCTACAAAGGGATACAGCTATTTACCACATTTGGTGCATGAACAATCGGCAAATGTTAAAAGAGATGCAAGACAGCGTAAATAAGAACTAAATAAATGATCCTACACCAATTAACAGCTGCCCTAAGATTATTAATTAATTAATTCAGAAACAAATATGCTTTTTGAGCTGCAAATGCTGGAAACAACATGAAGTTAAAAGCACCAGTCATTTTTTAAATTGGGATGGTATTTATAGAACCCCCTCCAACGCAAATGGTGAATGAAACAAAACTAGCTTCCAGGCCTAAAGATCTTCAGGACTAAGCCACCATGAAGCAAGATACCTGGACAGAGAGGATAACACACCCCTGTTTGAATTGTGTATGACCTGTTCTCAGCTATGCACATGATGATGCTATTCTAGCCTGTTAGAGGTGGCAAGGGGGAATCTCTGAAGCTTTCACAACATGCTGCGGAACCTCAGTAATGCCATACTGCAGATGATTGACTGCTCATCTGACCTGTAATGGGAAATACAATGTTTCCAGTTTGCACAAACTAGTAGAAGGCATGCTTGATGAGAAAGGACTGATTGCCTTGAGTTGGGTGAACCTGCAAGTGATACAGAATACTTACCAATCTCATCACCCTCTCGCCTTATTTGAAAGCTCATCCCCCTGGCATTTTTAATATAAGCATATATTATTAAAAATCATTCCAAAGCAAATATTGTAATATTCAATGCCTTAATTTGGCTTGGCTAGTAGAATGACAAAAACCTGTAGGAACAGATACCTAACATGCAGATAAACAGAATAAGCAAAGATGCAATTTTAGCAGGAATAACTCAGTCTTCTTTGTTGTAAACTTAGTCAGAAATGCAACAAGTAAAAATCTTTTGATGTTAATAGAAATAATTTTTTTAATATTTATTTAAGAGAATGAAGTAAAGAAGGCAGAGTAAGTAACCTTGTAAAATGAGGGATAACTTAATATATGGAGGCAAAATCAACATGGTATCAATGGAAAGTGAAGCTGGGATTGAAAAAATAGCTGTACCAAGGAAACTTAGTTCTTAATTATGAAAAATAGTCATAACTTAGCCTCTAAATAGCCTCTAAAACAAGAAGATAAAACCAACTAATTTTGACTAAAGCATTTAATGTTAGTCATAATTTATTAATTCAATAATTGGCTGTATGAAAAAAATTTCATAATCAATGATAAATTAAATATTGTACCTAATATTCACTTCTTGATTTGCTTTTATGAGCTACCTTATCATTTGTATTTACATAATTCTAGTTATATTGTTCCCTTAGAGATGTGGGATAAATTAAGATAGTAACAAAACACAAGATACTGGACACTATCTTCTTTATGGAAAGTGGATTATAAATTGACAAATGAATCCTGAAAGTGCTACAGTTCTAATTGTATTGCTAAAAGAGAAGTATAATGACATTAATTTGCCTAATGTGCACTAAACAGTCAAACTCAGAAAATGGAAAACCACATTGACTTTCATATAATGTTGCATGTAACTTTGTAGAAACTGACTGCAGTTTAAACATAGGCTGTTTTATGAGAAAAACACTTTGATTGTTCGTAGTGATTATTTTTTTACTGTTATATCCTGGGTTTTTTAAATGCATATTTTTCAGATAGATTAAAAACCATCTCACAATTTATTAAAAAGGACTGTGCTGCACGGCAATAACATTTAAAATCTTATTAATACAACTATTGTCTTTATATTGTTCTGTTTAGATACCCTTCCAACTCTAACATATTTACTGAAGTCTGAAAGTCATTAGGTTGTCCCGGTCTGGGGTCAAAAAATGCCTTTAGGAAAAAACATAATAAATTTCAGGAAAGCAGATTTTACTGAACTGAAATGATAAGTGGGTAAGATTTCTTTGGGAAACATGTTTATTAGAAAAGTGGTTTAGGAGAGTTCATAGCTCCTTGAAGAAATTCTTTAAGAATGTTAATGCAAAGTATTCTACTGCAAGGAATGGGAAGAATAGCTCTAGCTAAATTACCTCTTTGATGATTTATGCTAATAACTAAGGATGAGTTTGAGAAGCAGGCAAAAATAGGAGACAGTATTAGAATTACAGAATCATTTAGGTTGGAAAAGACCCTTAAGATCATTGAGTCCAACAGTAAACCTAACACTACCGACTCCATCTACCCGTCTTTCAAACACCTCCAGGGGGGTGACTTAACGTCTTCCCTTGGCAGCCTGTTCCAATGCTTGACAACCCTTTCGGTGAAGAAAGATTCCTTAACATCCAATCTAAACCTCCCCAGGAGCAACTTGAGGCCATTCCCTCTCATCCTATCACTTGGTGCTTGGGAGAAGAGACCAACACCCACCTCACTATACCCTCCTTTCAGGGTAGAAGATGATAAGGTCTCCCCTCAGCCTCCTCTTCTCCAGACTAAACAACCCCAGTTCCCTCAGCCGCTCCTCATCAGACTTGTGCTTCAGACCCTTCATCAGCTTTGTTGCCCTTCTCTGGACACGCTCCAGCACCTCGATGTCTTTCTTGTAGTGAGGGCCCCAAAACTGAACACAGTATTCTAGGTGTGGCCTTACCAGTGCCAAGTACAGGGGGACAATCATTTCCTAGTCCTGATGGCCACACTGTTTCTGACACAAGCCAGGATGCTTACTGGCCTTCTTGGCCACCTGGGCACACTGCTGGCTCATATTCAGCTGGCTGTCAAGCAACGCCCCCAGGTCCTTTTCTGCTGGGCAGCTCTCCAGCCACTCTTCCCCAAGCCTGTAGCATTTCTCCAGCAAAATGCTGTGGGAAACAGTGTCAAAGGCTTTACTAAAGTCCAGGTAGATAACGTCCGCAGCCTCTCCCTCATCCACTAGGTGGGTCACCTTGTCATAGAAGGAGATCAGCTTAGTCAAACAGGACCTGCCTTTCATAAACCCCTGCTGACTGGGCTGGATCACCTGGTTGTCCTGTACGTGCCGTGTGATGGCACTCAAGATGATCTGCTCCATAACCTTCCCCAGCACTGAGGTCAGCTGACAGGCCTGTAGTTCCCCAGATCCTCCCTCTGGACCTTCCTGTAGATGGGCGTCACATTTGCCAACCTCCAGTCAACTGGAACCTCCCTGTTTAGCTGGGACTGTTGATAAATTATGGAGAGAGGCTTGGTGAGCACTCTTGCCAGCTCCCTCCATACCTTTAGGTGGATCCTATCTGGCCCCATGGACTTGTGTGTGTCTCAGTGGTGTAGCAGGTCACTATCCATTTCCCCTTGGATTATGGGGGCTTCATTCTGCTCCCCATCCATGTCTTCCAGATCAGGGGGCTGGATACCTGGGGAACAACTGGCTTTACTATTAAAGACAGAGGCAAAGAGGGCATTAAGTACCTCATCCTTTCCTCATCTTTTGTCACTATGTGTCCCCCAGCATCCAATAAAGGATGGAGAATCTCCTTAGCCCTCCTTTTGTTGCTTATGTATTTATAGAAACATTTTTAATTGTCTTATACTGCAGTAGCCAGATTAAGTTCTAGCTGAGCTTTAGCACTTCTAATTTTCTCCCTGCATAGCCTCACAACATCCTTGTAGTCCCCCTGAGTTGCCTGCCCCTTCTTCCAAAGCTCATAAACTCTCCTTTTTTTTCTGAATTCCAGCCAAAGCTCTCTGCTCAGCCAGGATGGTCTTCTTCCCCACCGGCTTGTCTGTCAGTACCTAGGGGCAGCCTGCTCCTGCGCTTTTAAGGTTTCCTTCTTGAAGAATGCCCATCCTTCCTGGACTCCTTTGCCCTTCAGCACTGCCTCCCAAGGGGCTCTCTCAACCAGGCCTCTAAACTGGCCAAAATCTGCCCTTTGGAAGTCCAAGGTAGCAGTTCAGCTGACACCCCCTCCCCCCCTTACTTCTCTGAGAATCAAAAACTCTATGGATTCCAACCATTACATCACTCACCAGTCCTTCTCTGTTCACAAACAAGTCCAGTGAAACACCTTCCCTAGTTGGCTCACCCACCAGTTGTGTCAGGAAGTTGTCTTCCACATGCTCCAAGAGCCTCCTAGGCTGTTTCCTCTCCGTTGCACTGTATTTCCAGCAGACACCTGGCAAGTTGAAGTCCCCCATGAGAACAAGGGCTAGCGATTGTGAAACTTCTCCCAGCTGCTTATGGAATATTTCATCTGCCTCTTCATCCTCATTGGGTGGTCTATAACAGATTCCCACCATGATAGCTGCCTTGTTGGCCTCTCCCCTGAGTCTTACCCATAAACCCTCCACCCCTTCGTCACCATCGTCAAGCTCTAGACAGTCAAAACATTCCCTAACATAAAGGGCTACCCCACTGCCTCTCCTTCCTTGCCTATCCCTTCTGAAGAGTTTATAGCCATCCATTGCAGCACTCCAGTTGTGTGAGTCATCCCACCATGTTTCTGTGATTGCAATTACATCACAGTTTTCCAGCTGCACAATGGCTTCCAGCTCTTCTTGGTTGTTGCCCATGCTGCATGCATTGGTGTAGATGCACTTCAGTTGGGTTATTGATCCCACCACCTTTTTGGCAGGAGAAGCTGTAATTCCTATGTGACCATTCTCAGGTGCTTTCATGGTTTCTAACACATCAATAACCATGGCGTCTTTGCTGCTACATGGATCTCCATCCCCTACCGCCACTGAGATGGCAGACCAAAGGACCTCATTAGCACACCATCCCTCAAACATTGGTGTGTCACCCCCAGGGTTATCTCTAGTGAGCCTGATTTTATCCCTCTCCCCCTTCAAATCTAGTTTAAAGCTCTTCCTGCACAAAGATTCTTTTCTCCCTTTCAGACAGGTGTAGCCCATCTGTTGCAAACAGGCCTGGTATCATGGAAATGGACCCATGATCAAAAAACCCAAGGTCTTGCCAGTGACACCAGTCTCAGAGCCAGGTATTGATCTGCTGACTCTTCCTGTTTCTTCCCTCATCATTCCCTGTGCCTGGAAGGACAGATCAGAATACTGCTTGTGCTCCTGGTCCCTTAACCAGTTGTCTCAAGGCCCTGAAGTCTCTTTTGATTGTCCTCGGACTTCTTGTTGCAACTTCATCACTGCCTACATGAAAAATCAGTAATAGATTGTCATCTGCAGGTCGTACCAGGGTAGGAAGCTTACTCTTCACATCTCTAACCCAGGCCCCAGGGAGGCAGCAGAATTCTCTAAGAAGGGGTCCAGTCGGCATATTGGACCTTCTTTTGCCGTCATCTCCTATGACGATGGCCTGTCTTTTTTAATTTATGGAAGCGTTTTTGATGCAGGGCATAGGCCGACTTGGCCTCAGTGACACCACAAGCTAGATGAACCGTTGTCCTCAGCACTGTTCGGTTCCGCTTGCAGAGCCCCGTATCTGTTACGCCAGGGCACCCGGGGCAGTCATGGAGAGGCGTCCGCCGCACCAGGCAGGAACTTGTCACCGTTGGCCCCTATTCCTTAAATCACTGTGCTCAGCCAGGCGGAGGGAGGGTAGGGCATCCTCCATACCACGTCTCCTGCCTGCCTGTTGGGCCTGTCCCAGGGAAGGCGGGGTGCAGTTCCCCCCCTGAAACCCCTCAACCTCCTCATCTCTTCCTGGAGCTCCGTCACTGGGTGGAGGAGTCCCCCTCTTTCCTACAGGCGACCTCGCTGCTGCCGGCCCGTGCTGGCCTAAGAGCGGGGCACAGCCTGCAGCCTGGCACCTGGGCAGGCAAATGGATGAGATGAGGTACAGCTAGGCAAGACCATGGAAGTGTGATGAGAAAAGTCTTTGGTGGTGGTACGAAGATTAGAGAAAAAACTTGGTGTACTGCAAAAAAATGAAGCTGAGAAGACCAAGGAGGTCCTAATGTCTTCTTAATATCTTTTTTCTCTCTTCCTCCCCCCACCCCCACCCCCCTTTTCTTTTTAAATTCTTTTGCTGGAAAAGACTAATGGTGATGAGGCTCGTGGCACAGTTAATAGCTGTAACATAAAGATAAAAGTCAGGCGAGGGCAGGGAGAGAATGTCTAAGGATAAATCTTCATGAGGTAGGTGACCTGATGCCATGGCTTGCTGTTGCCAAAAGGTGAGATCCCACCTGCTTTGCCACATGCAGACACAAACGCCCATAAACCAGTGCTGCTGGCCACACGCTTTCATCCTGGCTCTGGCATTTGTCTGAGCCTGTGCTGAAGCAGTTTGGCTTGCTAAGTGGGCAAAAAGCAAACCCAGGAACAGTTACAATAAGCGATTGTTTTTCCATCAGCGGTTGACAAGAAGAAAGCAAAGAACATGCAGGAAAACATGCAGTAATTCTGTCACAGAATACACTAAGGTGGCTTTCCCTGATGCAGTCTATCCACCTACAGACACTGTCAATGAAGAAAGTCAAGGGCTAATG
>JAKFQP010000123.1:2278672-2351172 GCA_023375905.1 Nycticorax nycticorax
TAAAATTGCATTTACTTTAAATTATGCACTTCTGTCAAATGCATACATTCATATTACAATATAGTATAGAAAGCACATATGTGGATAATATCAGTCTTCAATCTGGTGCCCGTGTGCTGAAGTTCAAACACCACAAAATACCTTTCAGATCCATAAGATGTATGAAACAGTAGAGTTTATATGTTGCCTGAGGGAAGGACTTTCTAGCTTGGCTGAAGTGCAATGCTCATGTGATTATTTCAGCTTTGGACCTCAGCTTCTGTGTTTATGCTGTAGTGTACCTCACTGATACGCATTGTCTGATTTTAAAAACACAGGTATGCCCAAGTTACTGTGAAAGTCACCACTCCAAGCCATCATGATTTTAATTCATCTGTAACTCATAGTGTATGATAAACTCTCCTCAGTGTTGTCATCTTTTTTAGAGAAAATAACTTCCCATGTCAGAATGACAGGGCATTGTGAAGTAAATTTACTGTGATCACTCTGGGGCAGCTTGTGCCTTTCTGAGTACTGAACTCCCACTTGCAGTGGGTACATGATGAAGCAGCTGTTTCTGGCTGTTCCAGTCTTTTATTCAATCGCGAAAGTTATATAACTCAGCATCTGATCTGCATTGTTTATTTACAGTATAAATATTTTGTGATGTGCTTCTTATTTCTGAATATTTGTGCAGTGCTTGACATGATTGAATTTATGGTATCAGTTACAGCCCTTAGTACTGATAAATCTTAAAGGTAATTCAAAATGGGTCATTTTATAAATTACTGGTATGCTTGTAAAGTAAGATTTTTATTAATACTCAGACTGAATTAAGTTTTTTTTCTGTGTAGTGCAAGCTAGGATTTAGGTCAGCTGCTTGGTAGTTTGAGATCTCTTTAAGCTCTTTAATTTCCAAGCTAATGCTTAAGGATTACTGTAACTGTACATTAATGAAAGGGATACATTCTTCTTTTCTGTATCTTTGTTTAGTTAGTTCCTAGCACTATGAAGCTTCCTGAACAACAGCCTGAGTTTTTTTTCTACTACTCATTACTGGGAAATGATGTCACAAATGAACCTTTCACTGATTTGATTAATCCAAAATTTGAGCCAGAAAGAGCTTCAGTTCGAATACGTAGTACAGCTGATGTCCTTCAAGTTTATCTTTGTGCACAGTCAAAGTTGCAGGTAAGCTGTTTCTTCTCAAATGTGAATAAAAACAAGTAATGAAAAAAAAGAAATAGAATATGGCTCAGACTGAAGATGGAAGGCATTTCTCTTTCCAAAACTAGATTGTATTATGGTTTTTTGGCTCAAATATAAGTTGATGCCTTTGATATGAGGGAAACACTAGCAGCAAGTTTCCCAGCTCAGAGTGCAGTCTCTTTAGTATGGTTGCTATAATAAGCTAGGTTACTTGTCATGATAAAAGGTATTGCTGAAACATGATATTCACAAACAGCTCATGTGGTATTCTTAAGAGCTATGAGCTCTGGGACCTGCTCTGCAATCAGACCATCTGCAGCCTACAGTCCTGCTTTGTGCTGCCTGTGATAACCTCACCCACACCAGCTGCTGAGGTCACTCTTGCCTAAGTTCTTAAATCACTGTCCTCAGCACTCTTTGTGAATAATAAGGGAGGTCTGGCTTTCTTCCCACTCCTTAGCCAAATACTATTTTTAAATGCACTACAGCCGTATTTGGGCTGTTACAGGATATTGCTTATCTTTAGCTATGCCTTTAAATGGGGGACATGGTTTAGTGATGGACTTGGCAGTGGTTGGACTTAATGATCTTAAGGGTCTTTTCCAACCTAAATGATTCTATGATTCTAAATACTGGGTCATATTGAAAGTGCTTATAGCAATCTGTGTATGGCTTACACTTAAGTCATTACAAAATAAGAGACTTTTTGATTCAGGGTAATACAGGTTTCTAATAACACAGCTGGTAAATAAGACAGTGTTAGGTATACAAAATAAGTTTTGGACCTGGGTTCTTTTAAAGTTCTTTTTCTCTTAACTTGTACAGACCATTCTAGTTTTGTTATCTAGGTTAGTTTAAGAATATTTCTATTGAAAGCTTATATTTTTTCAGATTTTTTTGTCTCAACTCTTAAATATTATTCTAGTAACAATTTTTGGAGAAGCATATGCACTGATGTTTGGAATTTAATCTATGTCTGTGGTCTTGAAACAAAGTATTTAATACAGCATATAGTATATATATGTACACATACAGAGAATTATGCATGTTTTCATCATGTTAAAAAACGACTTTGAACAAGAGTTGTTGTGAGGCAAGATCCATATCTTGATTTACAGTTTTTTCTGATTTCTCATTCAGCTTCTTAAAATTTAGGATATAGGATCAGAGCACTATATTCTGATCCTTAATATTTAATGTATTTTTTCTGCAAATGAAGATTTTAGTCATAAAAGGTGCTAGTTGCCAGACTAGGGAGTGTGTGTATATATATTGTGTATTATTCTATTTGTATGTATGTGTGTTTATGTACATACGCATACACCCAGGTGTGTATATTGGTAGCTGACACCTTTTAGAATTGAAGCCTTCGTTAAGTGTAATAACTATTAAGGATCAGAACACAGTGTTCTGATCTGCTAAAAGAGAACTAAAGTGACTCTTATTTGGGAAAGAGCAAGTTGGTATGTAAGTTTCGAAGAATAACTTTCACTGAGGAAAATAAGTTACCTTAGTATGTGTTGTTTTTTTAAGATCCATCTTTTACTTAGGTGTATCAATATTAAGTTGTAGAAGGAAGAAAGAGTTGAGTCAAGTTTTGAAAAGGGAATAATGATTCTTACCAGGAATTAAGAACACAGTTACTTAATTCCAAAAATCCTTGCTATTTAAGTGGTGTCTAAATGTATACACAAAGGCTGAGCTTTCAGACAACCTTTTTCTTTACCTTGCAGTCCTGCATTTGATATGCCTGTACATTAAGGGCTATATTTAGAAGCCACAGGCTATTGAATTTGTCCTCCAGAAGACACGATATGGCAGGTCCTCTGAAGGGCAATGCAGTGATCTGCTACTGTGCTAATACTGGTCAAATCCTACCTGCCCAATACTGAAATTTCATAGCTGTTCTTATACTGCTCAAAACGCTTGTTCTCAGCATACAGAGACTAGACTAGGGATGATAACTTTAATTTGTTGTATTTGTGCTACCTTTAGTAGAGGCTGAACAGATGGTTCAAGTGGAAATCCACCTGTCAGTTACTTTCTAGCACTTTTGTATGTATACAGATACATCTTTGCTGTGGGGACCAGTCTCTTGGAAGCACTGAAATACCCCTGTCTGGACTACTGAAGAAAGGAAATGTGGAGATCGATCAACACCCTGTGGCAACAGAAGGAGCATTTGTCCTTGTTCCACCAAATAGAGCGAAACAGAAACTGCCACAGTTGCCTTTGGATATGTCTCCTACTGTTGGGGTCTCTGTAATTCTGCAAAGGGAGAGCTTGAGTGCCCAGGTATAGCTTACTTACTGTTGGTTTAGATGCTGTCACACAGTTTCATGTTAAAAAAAAAGGTATTTCTAAGTCATATTTGACAGTTAAAATACACAAAAGAAAACCTGAAAGAATAAGTTGCTTTATATGAATAATCCTTTCATTGCTTCATTTTTCTATGGCAGAAAAATAATCTCAAATTATAAAAATGTTGTAGACAGTATTTTTCAGTGCAAGCCATGATCAGTAAGAAAACTATATTACTTCCCTCAGCCTTTGATTCCCTTAAATGCTCCAGCTGAATCTAAAGATCCACAGGAGAAAGTTCTTTCACCTATTAGCAGAAAAACAGAGGGCTTGCAGCAGAGATCCCAGAATGCCCCATCTCAAGCTGACCACGATTCTTCAACAGAAGATGAAGCAACAGAAAGTGAAATGGAAAGTCTTAAGTCTGAAAAAGGCACAAAACTAAAGAAAAAAGGTATGTGATATAGAATTTTTTCCTCAGTTGTCATGTGTGGTCTTTGGTCATATACTACTCATTTGTGGTGATAAATTTCAGAAAAGTAAGAATTATTTGCATAAAACAAATAACAGGAGGAGAATAAATGTTTTAATTTGAACGTGATGGTGGTTGAAAACATTTGGAAGAGGCAGATTGGAGATTTGTTGGTGTGTAGATTACAAGTGATATGGATGGTCATCAGCTTGAAAAGTAATACCAGAAACATTTGGAATTCCCTGAATATAAGAATGGGAAGGTTTAGTACAATACCCATGAAGAAACTGACTTGCTCAATGTAACTGTCTGTTTTGGTAAGATGTAAAACATGTCATTTCACATTTATCTTTCAGGGCTGGTGGCTGAGTCTTGCCAAGAGGTTAACAAACAGTGTACTGAAGAGCTTCCAGTTTTCAAATCTGAGAACAGAGCAAAGTCACCTCTATTGTCAGATCTACAAAATTCCAGTAAAGCAAAATTTACCAAATTTAGTATATGGAATGAAATTTGAATATAGTAGCAAATTAAATTAATTTTAACAGTAGGCTGTATGCAACTTTTGTTCTTTTGACTGTGACAGCCTTAAATTTCTATTCAGCCGTTTCATTTCACCAAGCAATTTAGTGACATTTTACCTGAATGACTGAAAATTACTTCATTCCTACGTTGTGCTGACTAGCTGATGTAGAAGTATTATTGAACTTCCTTTTTTGTATTGTTACTGTTAATGCAAATAAAACACTCTAAACCAAGCAGGAAAAGAATAAAGTCAGTGCTACCAATGATGTATGTTTTAAAAGTTACAAAAATGGAAACATTTTAGGTAATGATGAAGGAAGAGGATCAGAACAAATAGCACTTATGAGAGGCAGTTGAGGTACCCTCTGACAGTTTCTTTGCCTCTTCCTTTGCTTTACTATCGTAAACATTTTTGGAGGATACCTTTTGGACAACCTGTCTGTAAAACTTGCAGTTTGACCTGCTACTCTCTGAAGGCAGTATTGGGTCCCAGTGTAAGGACTTGAGAAGCCTGGATGCAATTGCACAGGCACTCGCTGTAGCTTTTGCTTCCTAAATTGTAAAACAGATGTCACAGTAGGTGTGTTTGTGATCAAAGGGCATTAAGCAGATGTGCTTTACAGACCTAGCTAGATCATTTTAGTTTATTTCAATAGTTACACCTGAGCTTGGGACCAGTGCTTCCTTACATGAACACTGCAGTTGACCTGATACTCTGTCTTTTTCAGTCCCAAACTAAAGAGGTTAGTTAAAGCAAAACTAGCTAATTTAATAAAAATTAATTTTTTGTAAGCCCACCTCTTTTGCTTGTCCTCAAGTTGGTAGGAGCAATTATGTAAATTGTTGAAACTGAAGTCTTACAGCATCCCTCTGAAGAATTTAACATCTTGGATCTTAGTCTAAACTTTTCCTCAGTGAGATATTTACGTAGCTTTGAAGGCTAATAAAAAAAGGAAAAATATTATAGAATCCTTTAAGAAGATTTAAGTATACTTTTTTGTGGGTTTTTTTTTTCTTTGGAAGCATAAACTTACAAATAGAGTGGCTGTTTTTCATAGCATTAGCTTATGTTACAGGGAATTGAAATCTCTCGGGGAAGCAAGCTACCTGTAGTTGCATTTAAAATGTGAGACCTATCTTTAATATATTTTGTTATTTCTGGATAGAACAAATTATTAAAAATGTGTGCACATTCTTTTGTGTTTTGTATTTTCAGCTGATAATGGTCTGGTAGCTGTATCTCAGCCCAAACCTGTGGGTGCATCCAGTTCTTCTGAGCCTGTGTCAGCACAGAAAATTGTCATTCCAGCGGCCTCTCATCATTTTTGCTTTTCAATAGACTTACGAAGTATACGTGCTCTGGAAGTTGGTTTTCCAATAAATTGCATTTTAAGGTACAATTAGGTTTTGATCTTATTCTTGATAATAACATCTTTCTTTTCAATCCAAAGCCTTTGTAATCTGAATGATTGCTGGCAATATGCTGCCTCATGCCTTTTATCTTTATGTAGCTGATTTTCAGTAGCAAAATACTTCAGAATGTTCATCTGGCTTATCACTAAACTTTCAAGTGTTATACCATTAAAGATAGTATGTAATGCTTCCTGTGCACTGTAATTTGTATTAAATCTGACTTGAGTATCTGAGTTCAGCCAATACAGATCATCATTCAGTCCTTCAAGGAAAAGGAGGATGACTCGTCTCCTTACTTTCTGGCCGCCCTGATCAAAGGAGTGGTTTCTGTGGCTTTCCATGTCTCCATGAAGAACTCCTTGTAGTATTTTAGTGAGAGACAGATCACCTAGTTTGTGTGTGACAGTGAATCTAAAGGAAGCACATCCTAGTCTTAAAGTGAAGAACCAGTGTAGTAAAGGCATTAGCATTCTGAGAGGTAGTATCAAGGGGGTTTTGATAGCCTTTGCGTATAGGAAGCAAACTTTAGTAGGGAGAACTAGCATCTTTTGTTACATTAATTTGTGGAGTTACAAAAGACACAAGCTATTTGGATACATGAGTCTTTTGCCTGAAGCAAAAGTAGAAAACTACCAGTGCTAGTTTGGAACAATTGCTTAGAGATTAGTTACTGATGTCAGCATGAAAGAAAAGTATGGGAGCACATTTTGAGAATAAGGAGATGTTATCTTGGAGGTGACTGCTAAGTTGGAGGAATAATGGCAAGAAACTGAAGAGGAGAAACATCAATGCTAAGAAAAGTTGCAGGGTAAAAAATTGCATTTTCACTGTATATTGGGAGCATAATTTCATTCAGGTCTAAACAAGCTCTTTAAACAGCTTTGCACAAGCAATTGACATGTGGGATTTTCTAAGTGGCAGGATTTGATGCAGCTGATGGCTGGCACTATCAATTTAAGCAAAGCAAAGTTCAAGAGGTTTTTGGCCTCCCCTTTGTAGCAGTTTACTAGCACAATTCAGTGTATGATAGAGTAGTTTCAGCTCACATTGAGTATTTGAGAACTAAATTCTATGGTTGGATGTATTTGTGCAAATTTTGCTAATGTTAATACAAGTTGTGCTTCACTAAAAGATTTCTAAACTTTTTCTTGTTGCAGAAAGTATAAGAATAAAGTATTAAATTATTTCATTATTTTTGTTACTGTTTTTATTAGGTACTCGTATCCATTTTTTGGCAGTGCAGCACCTATTATGACAAGCCCACCTGTAGAAGTCAGAAAAAACATGGAAGTCTTTCTTCCACAGTCCTACTGTGCGTTTGACTTTGCAACTATACCTCATCAGCTTCAAGATACATTCTTCAGGTGATAACTTGCATTCTTTTTATCTTAGTTACACTTTTAAAATTTTTAATTGTAAATGCAGCTGCAAGTTTTTAAGATCATCAGCTTGAGAATTTAGTAAAGAAACCAAGTGCTCTTCTCCTCCAGTTTCTCTATTACTTATATGTTTAAAGACAGGGACTCAAATCCTTGCTTTTATCTCTTGAGTACTTATGCAGGGACCATTGCTTACAGAAACAAATCCTGTTGCTGTAAGTTGCTATATTAAAGGTTGATAGCATAGTTTTAACAAAGCATTACTTCAAATGAAAAAGCGAAGGTTTTTTAGTTTTCTTTAATATACAATGACTATTCAGTATCTTTGAAAATACAGCACATACCTAGGAAGCTGAGTACAGTGTTGAGGGCTGTGGCACAATTTTCCTAGTAGTCCCACCAGCTTTCGGTAACTGATGTGGAATAAAGAATCATCAAAGTATTGGTATTTTGAAAGAAGAGGAGGAGGAGATGTATTCTATGAGTGGCAGTAACTAAAATTTATTTATAGTTATTTATAAATGAAGATGATCTAGGTCTATTAAGATTATTCAATCATTTTCAGTGCAGAATTGTTCTTTTTAATAATTGGAGAAAGGAATGATAATCTGACCAAAGTGAGTAAATGATGGAGAGTGATCTCATTTCTCTGAGTCAGAGGCAGTAAACTCATCTCATTGTTTGACAGTTGTGACCATCACTGATTTGGGAAGTTACTTTTAGAACATGAGATATTTTTCCCAAATGAGTAGGAATGCTTCCTCTTTTGTGTCGATGCCTGACACTAAAATCACTTCTTTGTTTCAGACTACCTCTGCTGGTTGAGTTGTGGCACAAGGATAAAACAGCTAAAGACTTGCTTCTAGGGGTGGCAAGACTTCAGCTTTCAAACGTTTTGGCTTCAGAAAAAACCCGGTTCTTGGGTGGTAATGGTGAACAATGCTGGCGTCAGACTTGTAATGAAACAGTCAGTGTCACAGCAGCACAAGGGTAAAACTATTACAAAAATTACTTTGTAGAAGGTTTTGAAGAATTGTTTGTTTAGTATTTCCCTGAAAAAGGGCAAGCTCTTCCTGTTTACCTTTTTGAATAGGTAAAGAGGTTGCAGAGTACTGCAACATGGGGGTGAGAGTAGGCATCCAAGAGATTAAAAGTTAAGTTGCCACAGACATATTGTGCAACTCCATATCACTACCAGAGTCGTCATAATGAACCTTTATATAATCACGATCTTGGGTAAGCTTCACAGACAGATTAAAGAAAGGAGTAATTGGAAAAAATGTTTTTGAGAAACTTACTCAGGAAGTTACTTAACAATTATAAAAAACTGCTGATACTCCAGAAAATAGTTAAGACTGTTTGTCCATAGTATGTTTTTAGATGCAATTGACTTCAGTGACAGTTAGGAGGACAGATTATATATCCATAGCGTGGAGAGGCTTCCTGTTTCAGGGTTATACCCTATGATAGTAGCAGGGGTTTGAGCTTGTGTACATCACAAGGAGCAGTGTTATTGCTTAATGTTCTGTCTGAATAGAAATGTTCATTTGCACAGAGAATGTTTGTATATGAAGAAATTTATGTCTTTTTGTGTATATGAAGAAACAATTTATAGTTACTTCTGTCCTGTGACCTTGTTGAATACATGAACTGAGCTAGCAATCAGTGTCTAGACCGTCATCTTTTTCTGTGTGGTAATGGAACTTGATTATGCCTTTAGAAATAAATGTAGTAGCTATTAAGACTGAGGTCAATTTTAAACCTCTAATCCTACAGATAATTAAAACATGCTATATCTGACACACACGAAACTTCATGTTACTGACACAAAGACTGATATTCTCCCTCCTTGCAAGTTGATAGAAAGTTGATCTCTGACTTTGTTTAAACACTTTTTTGTGTGAAAACCAACATGGCCTGATTCTGTGGAGAGTTACTTTATGATCTCATTGTACCTTAAGGTTTGCACTTTCACCAATAACTAGTTTGTTAAAATGAAATCTGGTTTTGCACAAAACTTAATAACCACTAGATGGCATTCACAAAATATAGTCAGGTCTCTGTATTTTGCTGTGCTGATACCTCTCTAGCTTTGCTCTTGTTGGTGTAATGTTCTTTTTACACTGATATGTTAAACTGACTTAATTACTCAGACTTCTGAGGTCTGCTACCTTGAATCTTGGGTTTTTTTTAATCTGTGACTGATAGAAAGTTGTAAGAATTTAATGCACTAATTTATATTAACTTATGTGAAGTACAAATGTTTGGTGGGTTTTTTTTCCTTGAAGATAACTGTGTAAAAGATTGTACTTTTGTAAAAAAATATTTCAGTGTCTTTTATATTTTCTGGAAGAGAATTTATGTGAAAACTACCACCATGGTTAATTCCTGCAGCCTTTTGCTGCAAATTGCTTGATACCTAATTCTGCAGCTTCAAGTGATTGTGTAATTACCTTTGCATCATTGAGTAGTTATAACTGAAATGATAGTTTTGTTTCCGAGCAAGTACAGGTCTACATTGCAGTGTACTTTCATGTAAGACTAGTGATAACTTTCAGTTACATGATTTGTGCATATTCCTTCTCAATATCTTTCTGTGCAGAAAACTACCTTTGTTTACTACGTTTTGTCTATGATTAGAGGTGAGACAGTCAGAAACAAACTCTTCTACTTAATTAGAAACTGCAGCTAATTTCAAATTAGTTTATTAAAATGTCTGTTATCTAGACTTTTTTCACTGTACAAGAGCAGATAGATATTTAACCTATAAGTGGTTTAAAAGTTGTCAGTTTGCTGTGCTGAAGCTTCCAGAAATGTGGTTTTTAGTAATCCAAGGATGGCTTACCACATATGATCTTCTAAGTAACTTATACTGTGGATAACTGGGAAGTTACTGTTAACATTTGAAAAAACAAGACTAATGAAATTCATAGTATCTTACAACGAAGTCAGCAGGGATAGCTGTATTCAACAGGTATATTAGTTAGATTTAAGACTGCAGGTGCAACTTCGGATCACTCTTGTTACAGGGATGTGTTGATTAAAGCCATTAGTTAAAATAGGTTCCCAATGACAAGTTATCTGTTAAAGTCAGAAAGCTTACTGTAGATGTATAAATCGGTCCCTAAGTTAAAACAATATACATGGGAGAGTACGTTTGGGTCTCACATGAGCAATTGTTTAGTCTCTAAGCTTACACAAAACCTTTTAGCACTTCAATTTTGCTGTTTTGTGTGTTGTCTTATAATTAATTTTCTGTATTTTTAAGACAGCTTTCATCAAAATTACATTCTAATGCTATTTATAGGTCAGGCAACAGAATAGCAGAGCTTTCATATGCTATCACTTTGGAAGACTATGGGCTTGTGAAGATGCAAGAAGTTCTAGTGTCAGATTCTTCTCAGGTAAGTTTTACATAAATCTTATCCTTTTTCTTTGAACACTTCTTTGAAAAGTTGGGTTTCCAGTTAAAAATCTACTGTTGTTACATCAGTGTGTAGGTGCTGGTCCACAGCGGCATGTCCCTCACAATCAGCCTCGTTGTGCCCCAGAAAACCATCCAGAACCTCGAGAAACTCTTGAATACAAAGCAGCACTGGAGTTAGAAATGTGGAAAGAAATGCAAGAGGATATTTTTGAAAATCAGGTTTTTATTCTTTCTGTTTATTTCCTAAATTGCGTGACTGCCTGAGAAGCTTTAGCAGAATTGGTGAGAGGAATATGGATTGCATTTTTCTTAAACATTGTTACTGTTCCAAATAAGTAAATTTTGCTCATATAGAATATTAAAACTTCAGATGTACACAAGTATCTTCCATACTCTTAAGGAAGAAGCTTAATTCTTTTCTGTTAAGTGACTGAAGTAGGTGCTAGGTGGTGAAATACAGAATACCCCCTTCACTATTTCCACTTACTGTTTATGAAGTACAGTAGATATTCAAGATTACAGTTACTGGTGTTAAATATTAACACTGCTTTTCTTTATTGTCAGTCAAAATCCATTGCTCTGTTTCTACTTTTGAAGTCATTCTAGGTGTTCTTAGTTGCACGCATTTTAAAAGCTACCAAGAATCTAGTGTGTATCTGTTAGGATATTTTTCACGAACTTGGGCATACTTTGCATTTTGTACTTAGTGAAAGATATTTTTTACCCTTATCAGAATCATACCTTGAGTTATAATTTGGTGTATTAGTTTTTATTTTTTTGCCTCAAGACTTAGTTCTGCTAGCACTTTCTCCTTTAAGGTTGCAACAACTTTGATTTGGTTGTCTTGTTTGGGGTTTTTGTTCCTTTTTTGGCTTTTAAAAGCTTAAAAAGAAGGAAATGGCCCATATGCAAGTACTTGCAGAAGAATGGAAGAAAAGAGATAGAGAAAGAGAAGCATTAGTGAAGAAAAAGGTAAGAAAACTCGTTCTTATACTTGCTGAAAGTCTCATTATAAATCTCATATCACCATAAAATTTGACAAGATACTTCATAACTATAACATAGAACAAAGGTTCTGTGATTAATCTTTACACCTACTAGTATGCATGCATCTAGTCTACAACAGTATAAAAAATTAAAAGTCAGTATAAAAAAATTAAAGTAGCCCTTAATTATAGAATACTTGTTAGAAATCATTTAGGTTAGCTTGCTTTCTTTGGGGGCTTTTTAACTTTAATTGCCTTTCACTTGCATGGTCAAAAAGCAGTTCTACAGGAAAGGCTCTCCAGTGACTTAGTGACTAAGGGCCGGAGATTTGTTTTACATGTAAATTTCCAAGCAAAAACTGTCAGTATTTTATATCATAGGAAGAGTAAATTCTTTACCTGCCTAAAACATTTTCTTTTATTGCAAGGAAAAAAAGCCTTTAGTGTTTGTCTTTTTAGGTAGCAGAATATACTGTCTTGGAAGAACAACTTCAGAAAACCCTGAGAGACCTAGATAAGCGAGAACGACAGCTTTTTAGTGCTGAATCAGAGGTAAAAAGGGGTTGGTCACTTTACACAATGCAATTGCATGAGCCATTTCTATAA
This sequence comes from Nycticorax nycticorax, assembly GCA_023375905.1. Classification (NCBI taxonomy): domain Eukaryota; kingdom Metazoa; phylum Chordata; class Aves; order Pelecaniformes; family Ardeidae; genus Nycticorax; species Nycticorax nycticorax. Next base: position 2,290,967 of record JAKFQP010000123.1, read on the forward strand.
TGTTTGAGTTTTCATATGGAGACAATTGTGACCTGTGTATAAGAACTGAAATAGACACATTCATACTGATACATAGAGGGGCACTAATAATGTAGTTGTAACAAAATTTGTCTTAAATTTTTGTTACTGAAATGGAAATTCAATGAACTTCTAAATGGGTTGCTAGAATATTATTAACATAACTAGTGTCAGTGGAGACATTTATATAACATTAGCATAGCTCAATTTTAAGTTTAGTACTGTCAAGTGAACATTGTACGTGTGTATAAGAATGCCTTACTTCAAACAGTAATTGCTAGATTAACCATTGAAATAGGAGAAGGTGACGAGGAGAGCTGGGAGAAACTGCAGTTGTCCAGGTTTTGTTATTCAGCAATTTGATAGAGTTCCTATTTAGCATCTTTTTAATGCTGACAGGGCCAAAGAAGATGGGGGAGAAACCAGTAGCTACCACTGTAGATCTTACTGAGTAGCCCCAAGATGAGAAAATGGGGTGTGGTGCAAGTCCTCAGGGAAGCTAGTTGTGTGCAAAGAGAAGGAAGGAAAATAAACTGCATATTTTTGTACTTCGGAAGAAACTCACAACTATATAGGTAAACTACTGTGGTGATTTAGGAGTCCAACAAACTGTCTTTCCCCCTATAGCTCAGATTAATCTTTTTATCATATCAATCCCTCCTGTGCTTGTGAACAAAGTTAAGAAATCTCCTAACACGGGGAAGGGCTGGTTGAGCCTGTACCCTGTTCTGTACTCTGTCTCTTTATACCCCTCAGGCTGTAGTTTGCTCCAAATAGTGTCTGACTACCTTTAACATCTATGCAAAAAATCTGGTGATTAGGTTTGGCTGAATGTGTTTCAGTCTGAGTAAAATTATTTATTTTGAACTTCATACATGTTTGTCTCAAAACTTGCTCTAAATTTAGTGAGATTCTGACCTGAGGGTTTAGAGATAATAAAAATCAGTGGATTTCAAAAGTGTCTAGACAAAATGATGTAGTGTTCATTTAGCAATTACACAGTTTGAGAAATGGGCCATTTGGAGAGGTTTCTATTCAGCTAGCAGTTGTCTGAGCCAGTAACATCTTTCTAGAAAGTTCAAACATGTCAAGGACTGTTTTCCGGTTTAGCTCAATGAGAAATTCTCTCAGTATGCTCAGTTTGAAGAGTGCAGTCTTACTGATCTAAAGGCATCTTGGCTGTAGCTGTGACTTCACTTTTTCTGCAGCAAAGAGGTATATTTAGCTTTTTAGCTTGTAGTAGAAAAGTGGATATAAAATTTGCCTTTAGCAATCTCATGTAGAAAGTACAGTAGAGATAGCTCCATTTTTACAACAGTCAAGCAAGAATATATTTGTAGCCCAAATTTAGTAATTTGCAGGATGTTAGTTAATCTGAAAGCCAATAAAAGAGTATATAGTGAACAACGGTTTAATTTCTGAAATGGATAAGTCTTTTTGTCATGAATAGTAGTAACAGTTGTAAAAAAAAGTATCTTAAAGGTCTTGCACCTATCGATTCGTATAAATACATCTTAATTTTAAGCTTCAAAGAGTAAAGAAGGAGTTGGAAGCAGAGCATGAACGAAATCTGCAGGAGCTACAGGATTCTGTGCGGCGAGCCAGAGAAGAATGTGCACACCAGGTTGAGTTAGAAAGGTCAAAAATCAAACAGCTGGAAGAAGACAAGCTTCGCTTACAGCAGCAGGTAACTACACTTAAATTTTCCATGTCAACCATTTACTTAAAGTAAGCATTTTTTTAAAATAAGTATACCAAGTTGAGCAATGATTTTGAGGCAAGCGTATTTTGGTGACTTTGTAATAAATATTTTATCTCCATTGTTCGGTGAGCTGCGTGCTGGGATCCATCTCTGTCAGTCTTGCTCAATAGTTGGGCCAGTTTGCAATGCAGTGGTTGTAATAATTTTTTTAACACTGAAAATTGAACTGCAATTACAAGCATACCTTACATATAGAACCTGAACAGCAGTATGCATTTCAGTAACTTAATATATTGTTAGCAATGAACATCAGCAAAACATTTAGGTAGCTTGACTATGCAGTTCGTTTTATTCTTCCATTGCTAAAGAGTATTCCTATTGTCCTTACTGGGGTGAGGGTGGGGGAGGAAATAATCTTGGTATTGTCATCTTTTATTGTGAAAGTAGTAGTTTCATTAAACTGAGAAGATTTAGACCACATTCTTTTGTCCTGTAAGCTAGCTGTTGTACTAACAACAAGGCTCCTCTAGCTATTTTCCTTGACTGTTAAAGCATATTGTAAAATTTTAGAAGTTAGTACTAGCTTTTTTTGAGCAGTTACAATATTAGACGCTTAACTTGTTAAGTAGATTAAATCTTAGTAATGCATAAGTATTTTTCAAAGTACTTAGTTTATGTAGATAAATTACTTGCTTTGTGACAATGATAATCCCACATAGCTTTGACTAGTTGAAGAACTGTATCAACCAAAGCCATATTTTTGGATTAGGAAGAGTTGTCCTGGTTTTTGTGGGTTTTTTTGGTTTAATATTAAAGACTGATACTAACCTGCTGCTTTTCATGTCAGCATATGTTAACCACAGTACAGTGAACTTTTCAAGAATAGCTAATACAGAAAATGCTGCTGATCTAGACATTGCTAATCTTAGTTATTCTACTGAACAATCGTAGATGAACTGTTTCAAACTGCAGGATGCAGTCCACTTCAACTTGCTAAGTGGGTCATTTCTGCATCATAGATGTGTTGTTGGCAGCTACCAATGCCGCATCAGTCCAGACAAGATAGCCAATAGTTCTTCAGGCTCAAGCAGCAAAATGCCACCACCTAGGAGGCATCTTCCAAATTAATTCTTTTGACTACCACTGACTTGTTTTTTTAGCTAGGTTGCAATACCATCATAATCATGTTATTTTTCCTATTTAAAACAGCCATACTGTATCAGACCAAAGATCCAGTTAGGTCAGTGTTCTGTTGCAGCAGTGTTTGGATTTAGAAGACAAGAAAACAAGAAATGGGACAATGAGAAAATACAATGGTGGTATATCCAGAAATACATCAAGAGTTACACATACCCTCAGCCAAGAGGCAGCATTTCATATTTACTATCCATCAGTGAAAGTGTTCTTCGTGAACTCATCTGATCCCTTTAAAAAGTATTTCTGTTTTTAGCATTGCAACATCCTGTGGCAGTGAGTTCTAAAATTTAATTGTGTTGCATATTTAAAAACTTCTTTTTGTTCATTTTAAACTTGTTGCTTAACAATTATGAAGTGCCTGTGCTACATACAGTTCCTGATTGCTTAGGTGTCCGTCATCCTGTCTCTCTTCCAAACACAAGCCCCACTATGTTTTTGTCTTCCTTTCTATGAAGGCCATTCCTTCCAGCTGATCATCCTGGCTGTCCTTGTCTGTGCTGTTCCTGCTATTTTGAATCCCTCTCATGTTTCAATATGAGGTGGTTGTTACCGCATATTCTGCATAATACAAGCTTTCTTGTTTTGCTTTGCTGGAGGTGGGGTGGGTTTTTGTTTGGTTTGGAGTCTCACTGTAGGATGGTTCCCTCTGTAACACGAACAAGCAGAAAGTTCCTGTTGCTACCAGTTCTGATGAGCCTCTCACTTTTAACTTTTTGCATGTGGTTTTTTGTTTGTGTGGGTTTTTGTTGTTTTGTTTTTTAACAAGGACTGTTCTGGAATAAATTATAGTAGTTCTAAACCAAAGGCTTTGGCTTATTCCTTGCCTATTAAGGAGATATGTCAATACACAGTTTTCACACTTGAATTCTAGAGTTCTCTAGCTGTTTAAATTGTTTGGAGGTAAGCCCCACTATGTACCTTACAAGAAGATCCTTGAAGCATCCATCTTGAAGAATTTCCCAAATAAGGCAGTTGTGCTTTATTATGATCTGTGCAGTTCCCAAACAGTCCACTACCTGAGGTCTCATGATAAATTCAATTTTTGAAAAGGTTTTCAGAACCAAACAACAAATTAAACAGTATTGTAGAAGTTTTAGGGAGAGCTGTCATTTTTCATAGCTGAAGAAGTTAGTTACTGTCTCTGTCATTGGCATCAAGTCTGTATGTCTGGTTTAAAATAGGTAAAAATGGTAAAAATGGAAAGGTAACAAACAATATTATCTTCTGTCAAATTTGGCTATGGCAGTTATATGTGAAAAGTAACTGCAGCAAACTATGTTTTTGTATGGCTACTTAGGAAACATCTTTGCTTTCTTACAACAATTCTGTAAAAATAATTGATGGAAAAACCAAAATTTTGGAAAACAGATGTGACCCACGTAAGAGATCCAAAGAATTAAAGTATTGATGTACTAATAGAAGTTGTAGGCTTTGAAACAAATTAATTCTCTGAAGCATTTTCAGCCAGTATTCTAAACTGTTGGATACAATTCTTGGAAATACGTGCATTAACTAGTCACACATAAATAAAAGTGCAGCATTTGGGATTGTATTCTGTGATGGAATGCATCAGTTCCATCAGGTGTATTAAGGAATTTGTAGTGGAATGGTACTTAACAGAAGAAGAATATATAAGCTACTCTGAGAAAACTTATTAAAAAATTCTTAATATTTTTAATATGGTGTGATTGAAAAAAAGCTGTTAAACATTTGACTTGCTTAGTTTCTTTGTAGGAAAGTAATTGTGTATTGGCATCAGTTTTCATATTACCCATTTTAAGATGAAAAGCAAAGCTCTCTCTTTATAAAATCTTCATGAAACTGTGGAAGTACACAGTGAGGGCAAATGTACATAGTGTTAAGCCGTTAGTCACTGAAGTCTTTCTAATTCAGCATTTCTTCTAAATCATTATTTGGCTGTACAAAGTATTAGTTGTTTCCTCTTCCAGACATTCCTAAGCAAGTTATGCTGGTGCAATTGAGTATGTAATAAAACTTCATATAGTAGATAACGCTGTTGGCATTCTTTAAAAGATGTGTGTAAATCTAAATAGTTTTGTTTTCTGTGTTTTTTCTGTAAGTAGTTTCAGAAATGTGAACAGCAATGTTTATAAATCTTGATCTTCTGTATATGAGGACAGACTTGTTTTTTTCTTTCCAGTACCGTGCAAAGATCCTCTTTATAATTTTTTCTATTAAAATATTGCTGTATGCCATCATCAAGAAATCATTAATTATCAATGTGTAACTTTCAATGTCTGTATTATAACAGATTATTTACAGTAAGATGTTTGTTCCAGGGACTAAGGAGTAACTTAAGTTCTGTAACCTAATTCTTTGTGAATGTGTTTTTCTGCTAACTTGCATTATATTGTGATATCTTTAATGTAGCTTTATGAAGCAGAAAACAAGCATAAAATTTTGGAGAAGGAGTTCCAGCAATACAAAGAACAGCAAAGTAGCAAACCAGAAATACAGCTACAATCGGAAATAAATCTTCTCACTTTAGAAAAGGTATCTTGAATTTTTCTAGTCTTTAAAAATTGTTTCAATGGTCCATTCACTGATAAGGGAGATGTAGAATAATCTTGTGTGATGAACTGGCTGATCTGTCCTTTTTGTTTTACTTTTTTCCAATAATTTTTTCAGACTTTCAATGTTCAGACACAAAGAAGGCCATCAGTGGCCTTATATTTTTATAGAAGAAGCAGTACTGTTAGAAGCTAAGGCAGGAAAAAACTAACCTATATATTTAAATTTCTACCACCATGATTTATGCTGGGGACTCTGAGCATTCTGTTTATAGAACTAAGTAAAGATGAAGATTTTCTTGTGAGGATTAGTTTAGAGTGGTGTTCTATTATGTGCATTTTTTAAGTATTTCTGAAAAGAGATTGTTATTTATCAGTGGAATGGAATCACTGTCATAAGTTGGTTTCTTAGAAACCATACGTGCCTTCAGTAGAGGATTTTTGCTTAATTAAAACCACAGATATAGGCATTTTTTTCTCAGAATTATTGTGAGGTTTGAGTCAAACTTTGAATACACTGAAAAAAAATTGGACCAGGCTTCTTGGCACAAAATGTACTCAGTTATATGGCCAGTCTGCATGTTACTGTATGCTTGAATAACTTCTAATAATGCAATGATTCAAAATGTTTCTGTCTCTACAGACTTTTTAAACTCTTACCTTAAATATTTTGTTAAATTTCCTATTTTTGTTAGACTTAAAAAAAACAATCAGTCCTTTAAGATTGTCACAAATGTAATGGTAAATAATTTGTCTGACTAAAAGAAAATATCACTGCCTCAGTTCTTATTTTAAAATGCTTCGTTTTTCAGGTTACTGTGTTCTCTGTGCTTCATAACTTTTAGCCTTTTGATTTTTTTTTGCACAGAATGCAATGAACTTTTTTGTGTGTAACATTTTTTTAAAGACTGATCTAGGTAGTAAGATCAGAGTTTCACACATAGATTTTAAAGAATGGTTTGAACAGATGTCTGTTTCAGAGAAAAGAATGTAGCACATATCTTCCATCAGCTGCAGGAAAGAAAAAAATCTGCACACCTTTTTAAGGCAAGATTTATCCATCAGTGTTTCTGTTAAATGATTGTTTATAATCTTACTTTGAAAAAAAAAAAGGGGGGGGTTGCTAATTTGAGAATCTTAAATTTAAAGGTTACCTCAGCAAATTTAGTGCTAAAACTAATCTTTTCCTTTTTGTATAGACGGCTATCTAATAAAAATAAGGCTATATTTTAAACACGAAAATGTTCATGTGCCATAATATTTATGTTACGTTATATAACAGCTTTAGATGATGTTGTATGTTACACTACATAAACACTTTTCTTAAACCAGACCCTTTGTATATATACATCTTTCAGTGATTGTTACTGCTGTTATTGCTTCAGCTGATATGATTTTAATTGCTTTTAGGTTGAACTTGAAAGAAAGTTGGAGTCAGCTACCAAGTCAAAGCTCCACTACAAACAACAATGGACAAGGGCTTTGAAAGAACTTGCAAGGTTAAAACAGGTATGCAGGTTTTCTTTTGTATGGGACAACAGAGTTAATTTAGTGTTGGAAGCTACTAATAATTATTGTTAACTACTGGCAGTTTTCATTTTATTAGTGTAAAATTAAAGCTCTGAGCTATGCTTCTTACAAAAATGAGAACAGCAAAACTGTTAGAGTTTGACACCGAACTCAGGAAAGACCAAGGCTGATGTCTGCAAAGAAGGTTGGCATAGCTAAAAGGAGGCATGATTCAAAAATTTTCATTAATCTTATTCCCAACAATGCTCAGTCAGCACTTCCAGAGAAAATATTTTGTTCCTGTCCCAACCATCTTGGCCAGTCAGTCCTAACTGGTCTGTATTTTAATTGTAAAATGAAAAATAAAGATGAGAAACAAATCTTAGCTTTTAGAAACAATGGTTTAAGGTTTGTTGAATGCTATAAAACAAAGTAAGCTTGCAGAGAAGTTAAACTGGAAGTGAAACTTTTCTCCTGCTCTTGCAAATCCTAATCTCGTACTAATGTGGCATGTTTAACAGAGCTCGTGTGTGTGTGGTCACACATATGACTTGAAAATACCCTGTTCAAACTTGCAGGAGCAGCAGCTTCATCCTCATTGAATCTATATCATTTTTTGTCATCCTCTGTCTTTCTTGAATTACAGTAAACATTAGCTAAACAGTATACTTAAGAATGGCAAGTATTTCCATTGGCCTTGACAAACAAATTAGTAAATCATTAATCCCTTTTGCTGAACAAACCTTGACACAGACCCAAAACTTCAGAATTCAAGTTTAGTAAAAGGTTTTTATTACCTGTATTCACACCTACTTCATGCTTGAGGAAAAGTGTTGGGGTTTTTTAAGGATTATAGTTTCCACTTCATTCCCACCAGTAGAGTATTCAGTTATAATAATTGATAATTACCTTTTAAAATCTGTAGTTCTCTTTGAAGAGAGTGAATGTGCTGTATAATCACAATTATTAAAAACTCATCTTTATTTGATGTCTTCAAATTGGTCCTTTTTTGCCTAGTGATAAAAGGAGTCATGAATTCTCATCTCCAATATCTGTGCTTGACAAGATGATAGAAGGAAGAATGTCAATCTTATCTCTCTGATTAAGATTTCTTCAGAAGCCATGAAATGTCCACACGATTTTTCCTTAGTGCCATATTTAAAAATTCCTGTAGAATAAAAGAAGATTGTTGCTTGTCAGGTTAACAGGAGTGTATATCACTATCAGGTTTTTATTATAAATTTCATCACCATAGACCTGACAATCTGAATTTAGTAACATATGTAGATAGTTTCAGCTGACCCCCCTGCTGAATGTCTGAACTATAAAATAAATTGGCATGTGCAGTGAATACTTAAAACTTTTCTGCTACAGAAGAAACCCTTTCAAAGTAGTTTCTTGTGGTTTTTATACTCCTGTGCTTCATCTTATACTTAGTCTATTGATAAAGGATTTAAGTGACTTTAAAGAGCCAAATAAAAGTTGAAACAGAGCTGATCAAAAACCATTTACTGTGTTTTAAATATAAATTTGGAAACTGTTGCTTCAGGAATTCTAGATTTGCTTTAGTTCAGATGATTTGTACAATTGTGCATAGTTTGACCAATTTCTTGTTTAAATTGGATTAGTACCATGTTAATTTTGCATTGCCTCTGGTGAATAGCCACAGGGCTGTAATCTGTGCCAGTAATTTGTCACACCAAAGCTCTCTAGAGAACTATACAAAACATTTGTGTAGTGAGGATTAGACGCTGAAAGCCATATCTTAGATTGTTAATAAATGTTAATGACAAAACCCAGCTGGTAAGTCTTGGAAATGAGATCTAATGCTTTGTGCCCATTGCCAAAAAAATGTTTAAACAGAGATTTCCATTACTCAAAGGTGACCTAGTACAGTCAATTTGTGAATTAAAGAAGCATAATCTACAGGCTAAGCATTTAGTAAAATGCTCTTCTGATTTGCAACCATAAAAGTCAATGTTTCCTTAATTAAAAAGTTTCCTTTTACTTTGGAACTAGTTCTTAGCACGCATCTGTGATGGTTTTATATTTTGCAGAATATGAGATATGCACTTCATAACTTAGAAAAGTATGGAGCTGTTAATAGAAAATGCTCTAAACTTCTCCATGTCTAGGATTTTGAATGCTAAACACAGTGCCAGTGGTAACTGAAAGATATCCTAAGTATACAAGGACACATACATGTCATGCTCTACCTGTGCTTAACAAAATACAGAAGTTAGTTGAATTAAAACATAGTTCATAAAGCTGAATGAAAATAGCCTTCACCCAGCTCACTTGTCTTGCCTTTTTGTTACTCAGTGCAAGTCTGTATTAGTACTTCAGTTATATCCCTGTTCAGCTTTAGGAAGACGAAAATGTCCACAAGTTAGTTATGTATTTATGCACCCAGGTAGATTTTAAAATTTTTAGAGGTTTCAAAAACTGTCTTTCCAAGTTTGACTGGGAGATCTCAATGCTGCACAAATGAGACTTCCATAGTTTTTATGTTTGTGAGCATTATTTCTGAAAGCAATCAGAAAATTGCATACATGCTTACAGAGATCTTAGATGCTAAATTCAGTACCTGTCTGAGTGCAAGAAACAATGTATCAAAACAAAAGTTGAAGTGGCAGAAATGTCATTTTCAGCAATTGATAATCTCTGTTATAATCTAGAAAACCAAAATCTTCAGTGTTCTGGGAGAAATATTTTTTAAGTCTTTTAATGTCTTTGGGCCCTACAGAGCTGTTAAAACCACCACTGATGCATTTGTTTAAAACAACATAGACTGTATTAGCTGGCCGACATTCACTCTATCTTGTCCAGTGTCTTGCTTATCCACTCAGTAATTAATTTGATTAATTTATAAGTAATTTAGCCAAGGATGGGATGTAAATCTTTGTTTAAAAAAAAAGCACACAAAAAAAACAGTTGGAGGTCCAAGTCTTGGTTAAAAACTGTGTCTTGAAACCATCCAGGCCCTCCTACTGACTTGTCAGCTCTGGGTTATTTTCAGAAAACTTTACTTGAGTTCCTTAGCTTCAATCGTAAGCTTTTCCCACAGACTTCCATGGTATGTGTGAGTGGGAGAGTGAATAGTGGCTGCTATTTAGCCATTGTTTAGTCTAGTGTATGTATGTTTACATCTCCCTTTTGGATTTATAGGCAGCTATGGCAAAATAAAGATTGTGCTTCCTTGATTGAAGAGCCTCTTAACTAGAGCACCTGGTGGCATGCAGGGATTCTTTTATGATCTGATTATAATTGAAATTTTGAGGGTTTTTTATTACTGGTTAATTTCTATTTAGTGCTGATATTCCTGTAGTACCATAGGTTTCAAAACATGATTGAAGTTCCCACCACGTGAGCTCCTAAAACAGTATTCCATATCTCAAGCACTACACTAGAGATGCAAACTAATGAAGAAAAGTAGTAAAACATTGAATTTTAAATTATCTGATACCTAGTATGTGGCTTTGTTTGGATCGGACTTGTTTTGTTTATGGGGATATAAGAGGAGGATGGCAAAATATCAAATTAATAAGAGAATGGAATATCTTTAAGTTTAACCAGGGGGCAAAAGGAAAGCAAATGAGCAAAAGGAGTAGTGTGACTAGCAGTGCTGAGAAAGTGGTGGAGGAGAAGGTACCTGGGCCAACTAAGAGTATATTGTAAATATAATTTTCGGAGTAATTTGCACGTGATACTCTTGGTTCATTAGTGGCTGCCTCACTATGAGACAGTGGCTGGTGATAGTTAGGTGATGATGCAAGAGTAAAGTTTCTAGTGGGTCTAGGCTTCTATCCATAAAGCTGCTTTTAGTCCAGCAGCTGATGATTCTGGAGTATTCCTTCACCTGAAATTTAAAAATGCAAAATTCTAATAGTTTAAAATTTGAAATGCTAATAGTTCTTACTGTGGTTTAAAACAACCTGACTGTCTACAGTAAGCAGTTGGGAATAAATCTGAAATGTTCCTTATTTCAGGATAGGAGCATATTCTCTCTGGAAATGTGAAGTATGTCAGAAAATCTTGACTGAGAATTTTAAGTGTGAGTTTGTATAAACACCGGTGTGCTGAGATACACTTAAAAAATAATTTGTATTCAATTATAACTTAGATTTTAAGTATACAAGTTTAGAAGTGCTGGACTTCAGTTCATTAGTACCATAAATGTGCAGAAGTGTTTTATTAATATTGGGTTTTCATTTTGGAAAAGTAAATTCTACTATATTTCAAGTAGTGTTATGCAACAGAGTTTGTTTCCTTTTCTGGTTTAAAAATCACTGTCACTAATAAGAAATCCTTCCTGATCTCTCATTGTAATGAAAGAGTCTTTTTACGGTCCCTCAACATATAAAAAATGGTATATAAATTAATTTGAAATCAGCATGCCTCACTTCTTATCAAACAACTGTTGTAAATGCTTTGCTGTCGTCTTGTATTGATGGATTATTAGGAAGTGGGTGTCTGTTGCTCTGCTATGAATGGTACACAGAGCAAGCTTGCTATTATGCACCCTACAGATTGTTATGACAGACTTTTAAAGGAGTCAAAGACTAATGTTAGGAAACACGTTTAAAAATCACAGAGTACGAAGTGTGTAACTTAAATTACACACAGGATCCATCGTATATGAATCTGCAGAATGCCCTCTCACTTGCTTTCATGTCTCTTTTCCATGTTGGACTGTCTTAAACTGAATGCTAGGGAAATCTTGCTGCCAGAGATGTTGATTTTAATAATAATTCCAATTTAATATTATTGTGCTTAAACATCATGGCACACTGCAGAAGTTCTTGACTTTCACTCTTACAGGACTAAAAATAATCTCATCTTTTCTCTCACCCCTCCCAAACAAGGGAATACCAAATATTTATAATGTTTACATCACAATTGTATTTGTAATCAAATTAAATTTCTAATCACATTTATCTGAAAGCAAGTCCTACCTAACTTGGAGACAAAATGTACTGGTAAGCGTTTTTCTCCACAGAGGAGAAAAAGAGAATTTAGCACTATCTATATTCAAACTTAACTTCCCTAGATTTGTAGGAAAGTATTGTGAGCAACAAGCATGCTCACTAATGACACTGAATTTTTTTAAAATTTTTTTAAATAGACATTTAATAGACAATATTACAAGTAACCAAGTACTGAACAAAGGATTCCTCAGGAAAGCCTTGCTTTTCCTACATTTCTCCCTGGCTTTAGCATCATTCTCTCTTTTGTCTTTTCCTTTGTTTTATTGAACATCACTAAAGATGTTTTTTAATCAAAAAAACCCATACAGTTCTGAAACTAAGTAGTTCAGTGACAGCATAAGGGACCAAGGTATTAAATGAAACCTTTTCTGTTCAATAGGAAAGCATTAGGAATATTCTGTCTTCTTCCTGGCCTGAGCTTCAGACTTTGTTCTATTAACCTTCGATATATGTACTTCTAATGTATACTTTGATTTTAAGATGCCTTTTTTGCTATCAATTTGCCATTGAGCATGTTGCTGAACAGCAGAAGCCTTTGGATTGTTGAACTTTCCTGCCTCAAGTAGTATTGTATCAACTTCTCATGAAACTTACACTCCCATGTGCTGCTTATTGCCAGCACAGTTTTGTTTCTTCTGAAGCTGCAACTGTCAGAATGCTTTTAAAAATCTTTCCTTTTAGATCTGAGTAATACACTCCACAAACTGAAGGACCAGATTAGAAGACTTCTATTCAGTGTAGTCACAGCTATTTGATGATTTGTGTTGTGTCTCATTATAATCTGTTTTGTAAGTAGGCAGGGATGTCATTTTCTACTGGTGTATTAAAGTCTTGCTGTGCTGGGGTCAAGTGCTACTCTGTTTTGTGTTAGTTTTCCAGTATTTAGTTTGCAGGTGATGTTTGCCCAACATACCTTCAAAAAAAATTCTCTCATAGAATCACTGAGATACACAAATTTGACAGGCTTACGTTAATACCCCATCTTCCCATGACAGTAGTCCTAGTTTAAAATGGGACTATTAGAGCATGAATAAATAGAACTGCAGAGCAAGATTTTTTCCAAAGCTAATCCTTTTCTCACCATCTGCAACAATGCATTGGACTGAAGCTAATCATACCTACAAATCAGCATAGGTAGAAAAGCTAGAAAAGGAGATAATGGCAGTTAGAAGTCCTCTCTTCTGTAAAAGATTTAGATTTTTGACATCACCTAAGAGGAAGATGTCAGCCGTATCCAGCATGGTAATAAGGGTTTTCTCCTACAGATGAGGCAGTTTGCTTGTAAACTGCATTCTTATGTAATTTATTGTGTGGACTACAAGGCTCTTACCACTGTTAGATAATGTCAACAGGAAAACCAGGTTGTACTAGACAAATTAATTCCAAAACCAGAACTTGGATATGCAGGCTGTACTGTATCTACTACAGGGATAGGTACAGCAAGTTTGTGTAGAATTGTTGCCTAATCAGGCAAAATAGCTGGTCACCAGACTGAATTACTGGATTCTTTACCTGTAGGGACAGACAAGTAGAAATTTCTAGATATGTTCTACATGTACAGGGCAACACCTCCTCTCCTGAGGCTAAATAAAACTTTACAAAGGAGATTTAACATACTTGAAATTTCAGGTCTTATGTTTGCCTTAAGGTATTAATCTCAACTTTTTTTTTTCTGAAACACAGCAATATTTTGACTTGCTTCATTTTGAAAAGGGTTTAACTTAGGAGATCTAATGAGAACACAAAGAATAGTGATGGTCTTGAAAAGAAGTAAATATTAGCCTGTCCCCATACTTCTAGATTTTGAGTAGTTGAGATAATCAGATTTGCTGTCCATTTATTTACTTGTCCTATCGCTTAAGTTGTAGTGGTTTTATGCCAACCTATTTGAGACTAGATCATGCTCATAATTTTATCTTACTACCTGCATTTAGCAAAGCAAACAACTCAAGTTAAGTCCAGCTATTAATATAGTTAAGATAATTCTATCCCTCCTCATAGCCTGTTGTGTACTTGAAATTTGGCTTTACCATCTGAATGCCTATCCAGATATTTGGAAACCAAAGAATACCATTGTGATACTCGCTGGGACTTTGTTACAAAAAAAGCCACCATCTGTCTTTTCCTTGTTAAATATTTAAAATACAAATGTTTATTTTAATTCAAACCATTCTGTGATTAAGAAGCTCCCAACATAGTATATTGCTTAAGTGATTAATTTCCACTGTTTTAGTAACTTGAATCATATCTCTAGTTGGAATTTACCTAACTTTGACTTTCAGCCAGTGCTTTTCATTGGGTGGAAAAAACCAAACTGGCCAGCTGATATGAGATATCAGTCTAGCCGATACAGAAGCCGCCAGGAGATGCACAAGATCTAGAAGCATGGCTTAGATATCTTTGAATATCCTCCAGGTGTTCTCAGTTTAGTACATCATGAGTTAAGTACATGCAAACAGTGGTTGCATTCAGGCTGTTTACCAGACCTCAGTGAATGTGTTCTTAATTTGTTTCCTTTTCAAACTAATTCATGTTTTTGTCCCCATAATACCCTACTCTTCCACATCCACTTTTTCCTCACTGAATGATTTTGTATCAGCAGCAAACTGTTTATTACAGAATGATACATTGATAAGTGAGGAAGTCAAAGAACAGATTCTTGTGGAGCCTACTGTTACTCTCTTGCTGTTGTGGAAATGATCAATTGCTATCCTTTCTCTGGTCTTCTAAACCCTGAGCAATCTGAGAGGACAGCTTAGTTTTGTGTTTGGCTGTAGATGTTTTAGTGTGGTGTTTTGTTGGGTTTGGGGGGTTTGTTTTTAAGAATAGTTGGAAGTGTGACTTTTCTACAGAAGCTGGATGCATTCTTCCTGGTGTACCCATACATCCTGTTAGTTTTTGGGTTTGTTATGGTTTCAGCCAATTTAGCCACTGTGGAAGTAAGTCCTGCTGGTAGTTGGATATTCCTAAGGCCTCTGTTCAAAGAAAGTATAAAATAAAAAATGGGCAAATAGTTATTCCTGTGGTATCAGCACAAATTTAAGTGATGGATTACATCTCCAGTTAGTCTTGTGACTTTGTGTTTGCACTTTCCCTAGAACTCTTGAGAACTGTTGGATAAATATCAGCTGGTTTAAGTGAGGTGTTAATATTTGCTGCGTGTATTTGTAGATTCCTGTTCTAGAACCTATTCTACTTCAGTCTGAGACTGTTCTTCAAACCTGTCCCATATAAAAAAGGGTGCCTCTCACATGGGAATGTTCTTTTTTAGTGAACCCTTTTTGGGGAAGGAAGGACTGTGGCCTTATCTTCCCCGAGTGCTTTCTTATACTTCAGTCATCTATCGGCTGTAGACTCTTTGGCAGGATTCCTGCATCTGGTTTTATTAGTAGTATGAATCCCTTTAACAAGTTCTTCAGGCTTTGACCTGTCTCACTGTAGTTCTAATATTCAATTTGCCTGACTAGTGTATTTGATTTAGTATAAAAATAAAATGTCTTGAGGTTATGTACACACTATGATTTCTTGTCAAATACTTCTCTATTGCATTTCCTGTTGATGTTAACAGTTAGTCTTTGTTTATACCAATTCCTTGTGAAATTCAGATTTTCTTACCACTTATTGATCATCAACAGGGAGTGCTTAAGATGCTGGGAACTGAGATTCAGGAAACTGCCTGACTAGACTCTTCCAAATATTATTAGGTTGACTGTATAATGAATATGCTCACACATAAAACAATTATCTTTTTTTACCCCTATAATAAATATAAAACTGATTGTATTAAACAATCAAATATTTCAGATGAAAGCAATGTCAAAATTACAAAGGTAACCTTGCACTTCACAACATGTCTAGATCCAGGATGTTTGTGTAACCTCCTGCCTTTTTTTTTTAAGTACAGGAAGAAATGCCATTTTACCTCAGGTCTTCAGTCTTATTCAGAGTGGAAGACTGACTGTATTGAGTTAGTGCACAAGGTCAAATGGAAAATGACTGGGAGGAAAACAAGTGGAGAAAGGACCACACTTCTCATTAAGACACTTTAATGTCACAAAGTGATAGTGGACCCAAACCCTAGTTTTGTTACAGGGTCTGTATGGAGCTTAAAAAAAAATAGAACCAAGTAAACCTTTAGAATGGATAGATTAGTTGGATTAAATCCACAGAATAAGTTATCTAAGGTTTCATATAGAGCTAGACAAATGTAAAAGGAAACCTCACCAGAGTTTTTTTTCAGGCTTATTTTTTAACCACTAATTGCAATTTCAAAAAATAGTTCTTGAAGCTTTGACAGTAGGCACTATGGGGCTGATGATGGAAGTTTCCTGCAGCTATTTAGCAATTTTCTGGGTTTTATTTCTCAAAAGAAGTTAAAATACTGTGTACCAAAGGAATAAATATCAGCATCTTGAGCAGTTCCACAAGTGTAAGTTTTATGTTTACCAGCTTAAGCCAGAGTTTGTAAAAGGGGTTGTAATGCTTCTGCTGTTTTGTTAATGGGAAGATACTTGTGACTGGGCTTCAGCTGATCCAGCCTGGACAGGTTTACTGCAGTTGTGATGGTCAGTGGTCTCACTGCATTATAGATGTCAACAGCTAAGACATTCTGTTTAACTCCTGCATTTCTAATACTGCTGGAGACTTAATTGTCATGACTTCATTCCTGAAGTTTTACTCGTGTCACTATAATTAGCACTTTCACTATAATTAGCACTTTCACATGTAATCATGTAGTCAACTGAGTAATGTCTTCTTCACCCCTTCTCACATTAGCGTGAACAAGAAAATGCAATGGCTCACCTTAAAAAGCAGCAACAAGAGTTGGAGCACATGAGGTTGCGCTATTTGGCAGCAGAAGAAAAAGAGCTGGGGAAAACAGACCGACAAGAGCTAGAGGATATCAGGAATGAACTTAACAGGTATGAAAGCATTTGTAAGGTTCATTCCTGCTTCCCCCCCCTTTTCTTGCTGTGTGCCTCAAAATAGAAGAAGGTTCAGTAAAATCAAGATTAAAATTGGCTGTCAGTCCAGTGAAAGAACACAGTGTAGTGTCCCTTAGGTAAAGATTGCACATTTGTAAAATGCAACAGTATTGCAGTATAGAAAACCTATGTTTAAGGCCACGGAGTTTTTTATTATGGTCATAGTTGTACAGCACCAGGCTTTTTTCTATTTTAAAACTTCAGTGTTAAGGATAACTGCTGCATTAAGAAAAGAGAGAGGCACATACTATTTGTATTTTTAATACATGACAATTTTAAATCTATCTAATGTTGTCCTCCAAAAACTGTCCATAATAGTTCTGTATGTTGAACCCTTTTAATTTGAGTGCTATTTGCATTATCAAAATTGGAGCCTTGGAAGCAAGTGTTAGTTATGTGTGCACATAGAAAAGGTATTGTTAGAATTTAAATAGTATATTAACATTTTTTACTTACAGTTCTTTTTCCCTAGAGAGAGGATAATTTGCTACCTTTTATAGATTTCTTTATTTTACTAACTACTTGAGTAGATTAAGTAAATACCTTAAAGACTTAATATGAAAATAACCAGGGCAGTTTTTAATATGGTTCATCCTCTGATTCTTTCCATTTTATCAACATCAGGCTAAAGCAACAAGAAGAAGAAAGAAAGCAATTGCAAGATGTGAGAGATAATTCTGTTGGTAGAGTGGATAGTCTTCATTCTAGAAAATTAAATGAGAATATGGATGATTATCTCTCTCGTCTGATAGAAGAGAGGGATACCCTCTTGAGAACAGGAGTATATAATCATGAAGACCATATTGTAAGTGAACTTGATCGTCAAATCAGAGAAGCTATTGCAAAAAGGAACATCACTAAATGAAAGCATACAAAAAGTTGTTAAAAAGAGCCAAAATTTGAACAGTGATTTTTATAGGGCTGTACTACTTACTCTGCAAAATATGTAAGGTCATGCTTCATTTTGCACCCTATTGTTAGCTCTTTTTGAAGTCAGTGTAAATATTTGGAACGTGTGAAGTTAAGCACAGTTTTAAGTTTTATGGGGGTGATGGCTGTTTTCTAATATTTTTATACTTATATGTATCTACATGTAAATATATTTATCTTGCGTACTTTCTTCTCAAATGTTTTCTACCTCTTTTTGCATCCCCTGGCTAGGTTTATTTGTAATACTAAAAATATTCATTCTAAGATTTTTGGTCAATGTAGTCATAATTTCTTTCAGTTTTTGAAAAGATGTCTTCAGCTATGCTAGGGAGAAGTGACATCAGCCACTTTCCCTGACAGAACTCTTTAATTCTGAAGTGCAGCACTGACCAAATGTCACTTTTTTACTAAATCACAAGGTAATCAATTTTTGCTTCTCCAACTGTTGTTAAGATAACTAAGCTCTGTAGTAAATATGAGACAAAGTTTTGAGTGTGGGGGGAAAAAACTCTCAAACCTTATGAAACTGAAACTGAATCAATTATTAAGTAATTAGCCTGACTGTACAGGATGAAAATCCATTTGCCCTAGCAGTTTTGCACATAGCCCTGTAAGGGTGAGCCCACGAGGGTAAAGACCTAGTTCAGAAATAAATACACATTCTTACGTCGATCCTTAAAGAAGAAAGATACTTGAAGCACTAATTCAATGGATTTATACACTTTAAATTCTGAACACATGCATAAAACAAGAACTTTTTTTAAGTAAAGATGTTTTCCTTAATCAAGAACTAACCACTTTACAGCCACTTAACATATATTTCAAAGCATGTTATCTCATTACCACTTAACCTGTATGTAAGGTTTTGTTTGATTGTGGAAGTATGAACAGAGCACAGTCTCAAGGTGTTAAATGCCACAAGAGAAATCTGCAAGTAATGTTAGTTTGTGCATAATCAAAGGTGAAGAAGTTTTGGTTTACAGCCTTCATTCTGGTTTAGTAATTTTAAAATCATTTGTGTGGACCTAGCTAATGAAATTAAATTACTACACTGTCCTTTCAGCAGGCAGTTTTGTCTGTCCTGTAGACATAAATGTTTTTCTACTTCAATGACAAGTACTGAAAACATCTTAGAACTTGTTACTACTAGAATGAACAAAGATACCACTGCAAAAATTCCTTTTAATTTTTTTACCTAAAATCAGTAAACTTCCATGGACATGGCTGTATACATGGGGGCTTCCTGTTTTGTATGGTATTCATTAAAAAGTGGCTTTTCTAATTGTATCTGGTTTAGCCTCCAGGTGCATTGTTTTTCTTCCTCCTTACCATGGGCCTATCTCCTGTTAAATAAACTATTAGTTTAGGCTCCTTAAAATTAAGTTTTGAAGAAGCTGTATAAACATAGAGATCATATTCTGTGAGGAATTATCACTTATCGATACCAGACTTTGTAAGAAATGCTTTTGTAATATTTTGCACACTGTACTGTATTTTTCAAATTAGTGTGCTTAAAGACATCCCTTCATATAACCTTCATAAATCCAATACAAATCCATGAAAAGTAATCTTACAAATTTTTTTTACATCATGGCTTTGTCATATTACTGATGTGTGATCATACATAATTATTGTGAATGAATCAGGGAGCTTCTATCTTGACAGGAAGAATTGCTCATGCTTCATGTTTTTCAAATGCTTGCTCATTGGCTAGAAGTGTAATTTCTTCTTCAAACGCTGGAGGGTGCCTTAGACTTAAAGATCACAAAGATTGTGACAATTTTTGTAACTGGTGACTTTTTTGAACTGGTATTCTATGACTTTTCAGGTGTGTTACCTTATTAAATAAAATTCAGATTTTAAGTAAGCACTAGGGATTTTGTTTCCTTTTTGACTATAAACAAAATTTTTGGTTTACTTTTTCTGGTAATACAACAGTCTTTAGTGCTGTAATCCATAAAATTAGCAAGTTCACTTTCAAAGTTAAGTTCACTTTTTAATTTCTAGTTGAGTCTCTTCTATGGCTTGTAAAGTAAACAGCAGTTGTGTTGCTGTGGGGTTTAAAAAGAAACTATTTGGGTGAGGTTTCTTTCTAGTAAATCAAAGTATTGAGTAAAATAAAAGGTACAGCACTTTTTTAAAAATCCTTATAAGCCTGATAATTTAAGCTATTTGGGTCCATTTTGTCATTTGAAAGATCAATACTTACAAGGTGAGAAGCATGAATTTTGTGATTACTAAAAACTTACTTAGCATTTTTGCTTTGTTATATAGTCATTATCCTTCATGTTCATTGTATTAGAATAAGAGTGATACTTTAAGCTTAATGTGTCAATTTCATTTTTTCCAGCACAATTTGTCTATATGCTGCAGAATGAGGTACTCTAGGAAAAAAAAAAAATATATATATAAAAAAAATATATAAAAAAGAAAAGAACAAAATAAAACTATTTTTAAAAAAAAAATTTTAAAATAGGATACAATTAACATTTTAATAACAAAAAAACAATTAAAAAAATATAAAAAATAAAAAGAAAAAAACAAATACCATTTTTTAATCAAAAATACCTAAAATTTTTTATCTTAATTGCAAAAGAAATGCCATTAGAAACAGATACATGAGGTAATGAGCTTATTAAAATTTATGCAGCAAAAAGAGACTGCTGGAAATGAAACCTGTGTTTACAGGTTCAGTCCTGGTTCTGTACACCTTAGAAAAGGGGGTAGGAAGAAGAGCAAAACCTAGGCCCTCCTGCCATTCTGGCAGACTCCTGTGGTTGTGTTTAGTGCACCCAGATTTCACTAGGGAAGCTGGTTGAATTATTTCAAAACAAGTACTAGTCCTCTTACCAATATGTTTCTGTGAACCTAATTGCCCATAAAAATTAATAAATGGGGGGACAGGGCAGGGAACCATTCTATGGCCAAATCAATTCCAGCTTTCATTTGCCTTACAATCTAGGCCCAGAACTTGCAGTTGGCTTTGGATAAGGAAACTTCTATTATATCCTGTATTTGTCCAGTCTTTCAAAGGAAAAGCCTTAGCCCATCTAGAAATGAGGGCATTCTGTTCTTTTTGTGATAATCTTCAGCCAGAGGATCCCCTCCTGTCTCCGTATGTGCTAATTATTCTTACAGTGGTGAGGACTTGTTGTTACTGATCTTTACTACCAAAGAGTTGCCTCAGTTTAGTACAGGTTTAAAAGTTAGGCAGCAAATCTGGAGTTAATGTTTATACACTTTGATATGGACCATCAGCTAAGATTTTTGAGAACTGTTCCAAAGAAATGGACCTTTTTTCCCCTGTTAATTGTTAGACTGTTTATCAGAAAAAATGTTTCTACATTCTTATATACTTATGCAGTGGAATGCATTATGAAAAAAAATGACAAATTATTTTAAAAATAAGACAGCACTGTTTTGCTTTGTATTGGGATTATTTAAATACACTGGAAAGATCAATAATGTAACTATATATTGTTTTTTGGAGTGAAGCTGTAACCACTGTTTCTATAATATTTTAGCAGTTATCCAACACTTTTAACACTAATACACTTTCAAAACTGCTGTTGCAGAAAAGAAACAATGTTATATCTGGCACCGAGCTTTCACGTATTCAATCCATAGTTCTCCTTCACTGCAGTTTAAATGCTTCTCCCTTCCATCCACCGAGATAAACCTTAATGCACAACTAAAGATGGAAGTCCTTTATCATATCTTCTAAGTGCTACTGAAGTATTTATACCAGTTTTTACATATTTACGCAATTATTTATTTTGCTACTACTGTGCCTAAATGATCATGACCTGTGTCAAGTCTTGGATAGGAAGCACTAGCCCTGCTATTGTTCAAGACAGAACTGTAGAAAGGCGGCTGCATACTTAGATCTCATTTCATTTGTTTCTCCAGGGGGTTGTATTAGTAGTGTTTTCATTAGAAATGTTTTTACAGATGTCGGCTATCCAGATATGAAGTCTCTGTGGTGGAGAAGCAGTCAGGAGTTTGGCATTCAGAACAGAAAGAAAAAAAGTCAACTTTGAGAGACTAATTTATAGAAAAATAATTTACTGACTTTCTGATGTATAAATGTACAGTAACCCCATGGCGGCTTTAATGCAGAGTAATTGAATTCTTGCAAGTACAGTTATTTTCTATTCTTAACTTGAAGAAACGCTACAGCCTGTTGTTCCCCATCACTGAAGGCTAAAATAGTCCCCATTAATAATGCTTCTGGAAAAGTGACACCCACTACTTTGTAGTCCAGTGCTCTTTTTTTTCCAAGTGAAATACTTGTAGTAGTTTGACAGCATTTCAAACAATTTATGTATTACTACAGAAAGTTTTGTTCTAACAATATACATAGAGAGTAGATGATTATGGAAGTGTAGTGTTACTGAATGTTTGACCAAAGGATTTTGATGCAGTTACCGAGACGTAACTGCATTGACAAAGTCATATGGCATCAAAACTTAGAGTGCGTTTACTGGGGCAGATGGAGTCTAGTAGAACAGTCCACAGCCTAATACTGTTTCAACATTTATTATATGTTGCTTATAGCTTTAACTGTACTACGAAAAAAAGTAAAAACTGTTGTTGGAGGACTATGATATACTAGGACTATCACAAGTTTTGTTTTACAAATACAAATGTAAATAGGGCAGCAAAACTAAATCATTGGACTTTTGAGTTGAGTGGGTAATCAAGCTAATAAACATTTTGTAGAGTTTAGTTTAAGTGGTAATGGTAAGTCTTCAACATTTCTGTATTTGCTTAGTAGCTTTAGCAGAAGTGAGGAGGATTTTTGGTGTAGGTTTTTTTCACCTCTGGAGATAAAGAATATACTTCTATTGAACTTATGTTAAGAGATGTTGGCTGTACAGGACACCAGACCATCAGTTTGTTCACCTTGCAGAAGGCTATTTTTGGCAACAAGATTAATACTGTAATAAAATGTGATCCAGATCAGGGCTGAAAGGCACCGTAGGCTGTTACTTGCTTTATAATCAGATACGCGTGTGTGAAGGTTGACTCCCATTCATACCAGGCATGAAGTTGACATGATGCTTCTCATCCAAATAAGACAACTTAATGGTTTGTTCTTATAGCCAGCACTTTAAGCCAATACTGCAGGTATGTTTTCATGAATATCAGTACATATTTGGTGTAACCACAGAGCTTACCTGTTTCCCCAGGAACTGTTCAGGCAATGTAGAGAGTTGGACAATGTAACATTTTTGATGCTTCTATAGCAATAATGTTTTTTACTGCAGTTTTCCTGAATGTGGATGCATGTGGTGTTTTAAATACTCTAGCTTAATCATTTATCCCGACTTTTCTGATAATCTAATTATTGCACTAAAGAAATGGGGCTAATAACCCAAAAGAAATGAAAAAATTAAGCTGAATGTCAAAAAGCAAGACCACACCACTACCACAAGGAATTGGTAGGTATATCTCTAGGTATACTTCCATGAGAGGTCACTGCTATCTGTGGGAAAACTTGCACACCTCAGCAACATGCTTATGTGCCCCTACTGTGAGTGTTTTCTGTCCCATCCTACTACATCTTGCGGAACAGATAGATCTTTTTTTTTTACTTTATAACAATATCTTCTTATTGCATAGATACAGTAAATCATTAAAATGGTCTTAAAAGTTTTACATGAGAATAAACATCATTTACTTATTTTGTCATTAATGACGGTGGCTTGTAATAGCCTAGGTGGAAATAGGTAGGCTTAGCCAGAGGACACCTTAGAAGGCATTATCTCTCTAACACCATGTAAGGATAAAGCAATGCTTTGCTGTCCTGACCAAAACCTTGTGTTGCAGTGCTTGGTGCAACATGGCAGAATCTCTCCTGAATCACTCACAAAGGGGCTTCCGCTGCTAGGGTTGGGCACAAAGTCTGTGGATTCTCTGCCCATCTTGGTTATAGGGGTGTTGAGTGATCTTGAACAGGGCTCTGGGCCTCCACTTCCTATCAGCAAAATGAGAATAATGTGGGAAAAGCTTTTCTGTGTAAGTGGTTCACAAACTGCTTTAAACTCAGACTATCTGTGCTGGATATGGTCATCTGAATGACCGAAAGGGGTAGTTCCTAGCTTCTACTGGGATGATGCTTCAGCAAATGAGTACAAGCTATTTACTTTGCTCTGTTTAGTAGATAAATCAGTATGTATTTCATTCTTCTGGATAATTACCAATTCATCCCAAAACTTTAGAAAAAAGCAAAAATACTTCAATACTCATGTATAACTCCAGTTTCTAGGGAAATTAAGGGAGTTCCAAGGCTGCAGCCTTCCAGGAACAGCTAGGTTAATCTTCTTGTTAAGAGGTGAATTAAGTAAAATCACTTGGTGAGGGCAGAAAAAAGGCAAAATACCTGGAGTTTTGGGCTTGCCCTGAACAAAGCTGTACATGGTATGGGACAGTAATGTTTACTTTTGTCTCTATTGGTAAGATGAAGGTGATTCCTCATTATACTGATGCTTTGATGAATAGCTAGGTAATGCTCAGTTGTTACAGCTGTTCGGAAAAGAAAAGGTCAAGCATTGTTTGTCACATCCCATCTATCGAGCAAATAAGTAATTGTGAGGGTTTTAGTGAAAACTTTTATAGGAAAATCTTTTTGTGACTTATTAGTATTGAAATACGAATAAAAGCAAATCCCTATTATCGTAACAAACATGACAGATGCTGTTGGAGACGAGTCTTGAAGGTGGGGGGAGGCCAACTCTTAGCAAAGTAACTCTCAAATGCTGTGAGACCAATTGGCTGCTGCCGAGCAGGATGCCCAAGCCCCTGTGCCAAACATGGCTGTGCCCACAAGGCGGTCACAAATTCTCTATCCAAGTCTGGAGCTCAGCATGAAAACTTGGAGGCTGCCAGGCCACAGGGAGCAGGAGGAGGAGGAGGAGGAAGAGGAGGAAGCAGTGGCTTCAGCAACAACTTCCCATATTTTTGCTGGAGGGACTCTTGCCTGCCCCACCCCCTTTTTTTTTTCCTTTTTCCTGTTATCACATGTACGCGAGATGAAAAGAATAGCAGGTATCACAAATAAATTGGGGTGGTTCATTTAAAATGAATAATAAAGTTTGGTAATTAAATCCACAGAGAAATTACATGTTACTCTATATACTTTATACTGAAAGCAATCTTGATCAGATAATTATTTTTTTTTTAAAAAAAGAAAAACTTATTTCCTGTAGATGTTGCTTTTTTAAAGACAGTTTTTATGCATACTCAAGTAGTCTTTCACAAAGAGATGAGGGGGTTTTTTTTGAGTTTTCTTTTTTGCCCTTCCTTTCATGCTCATTGAATAAGTCATTCACAACATCTGTACCATCACTCCTGGAAATATCCCACCACTATAAAAGGAAAGTATCTTGGCTAAAATAAATGCTTGTAGAATTTAAAAAAAAAAAAAANAAAAAAAAAAAAAAAAACAAAAAAAAAACAAAACTGCCCATGTCTTTATTTTGCTTGCTGCTTATTTTACCACTCAAGTTTCAGATAAAAACGCATTTCAGGCTTTATGGAATGCAATCTGTTACAGAGCACGGACAACATACATACCAACTTGTGTACCACAAAATAACAAGCTTGTATGAGTACAGGCAGGGCTGGTGTTTATACTGCCAGATTCAAACTTTCAGTTAGATAATTTTTGGCAGTGAAAGCACCCAGTCTGTTACTTATACACCAGTTAATCCTGACTTAGAAAAAAAAATGAAAGTCCATTTAGGGCCTCTAAAATCTTAGCTTAACTTTTATACTGTGGTAAGAGATGATTGAGGGTATGTCACATTAAAGACTATAACTCTTAAAATCTATCTTCTATGTCAAGCTCGAGGTCTTTAAATGCTAACACTGTTTTTACGCAAAAGTTTTAGAATGAATACTGAGTCGAGCTGCAAAGCAACTTGTAGTGGGCTTAGCTTGAAATTTGTTCTATTTAAGCTCACAAAAGAAGAAAAAACCAGGCATTTAGTATTGTCTGTTTTTTGAACAGAGGAGCAAGGTCTACAATGAAGAACAGCAGTATGGAGTAAACAGACTACCCCTGTGTGGTTTGAACGTGTATACATACGTGTATTTAAATACGCTGATGAAAGAAGGAACATGGTTAACAGAATCCACCCAGCTTTTCCCAAGGCAGAGAGACTTGCTTTATTTTACAGCACTTTCTTAATTTTCTTCTGTAGCACAGAGCAGTATTTCAGTGGCCTGGCATCCAGATTATGTAATGCCTTTTTATTACGAAGAAACAAAATTGCCTTTGGGGACACGAGAGGCAGTGTGTAACCTGGTCCACAGTATCTTCCATTTCTGATTCTCTTATCCTTATGAAATAAAACCCAACCAAACAAAATCCCACCGTCATTTGGGGGTTTCCTTATGGAGATTTCTGAAATCTTGCATTTATTCAGCTAAGCCTCATAAATACATATTTTTAAAATGTCACAAGCTCAACTCCCTTTTCTAGCTCCATTTTTGTTATCACAGTATCTATTTTAATGGCTATTAAGCTACAATGTCCGTACCTTATCTTTGTCAGTTAATGTATCTAATTCCACCATCCCAGAGGGAATAAACCTGAAGCTAAAGCCTGCAATATATTAAAGAATCAAGAACGCTTATGCAGAACAAACAGAGGATTTAGCTTGGATAAACAGCAGAGAGCTCAGTGTCTTTTATGTCCAGAGCTCAGGACTGGAAGAAGAAAATTACTATAAATCATCCCTGTGAAACAACATAACATAAATGTTGTATGTTTATTTAAAACTTTATACAATCATTTATCTGGGCTATAGCTCAGTTTCAAAAAGTGCTCTGCTGTAATGAGGTACTGAGACTAGCAGTGATCAAGAGTGAAATGATATATAGTCTTCAACCAGAATTTGCTTATGGGAAGAATGGAAAGCACTTAAGCAGACACCAAGTATCTATAGCTAGTAGATCAAGCAGGAGGATAATGCAATAATAACAAAAACTTTGATAAATTTTTTCCTGTTTCTCTTCAAAATATCACATTTCTTGTAACGTGACATTGTTTTGAGAGCTAAGCAGACAGCAATTTATGCCTTAATTTTCACACTTGAATAAAGGCTGATTTGTTGTCAATGTCCGAGGTATGACATGTTGCTCCACCAGACTTAAATTAAAAAACCAGGGTAAATCTTCATCTGGGCTTGCATTACAAGGAGAAGTGCTCTTTAAAATATGCTGCTGTTTTTTCCTCGCTTGTAGCAAGTGCTCCTGTGAATTCATAGCTAGTAATTGCTAACTTTTCTACTTATGGGAAATTGAAGAGCCGCTGATGATATATTTACCGCCTAAGGAGACAGACAAAAAATACAATGTGGCTTTTACTGCAGAAAGAGGTTTTTTTCCCCCAAGTACTTTGCACCCTGGAATTTCCAGAGGAGAGGCTGAAGTCTCCCAGAGATGTCAGTGTTTGGCCTCAGGCATGCCCAAGCACCCATCAGGTGCTGGGACGGGGCTTGGCCATGATGTCCCAGCCGCAAATGTGCCCAGCCAGGACTGATTCATTGTGTGGGGGCACGCTCTTGCACACAGCCATTCCCACCACAGTATCTTTTACTCCAGCGTTCCAATGTCGCTCGAGCAGATCTTCCTCTGTGGAAATGTGCGCTGGGACACAGGACATCCCACCCAACGCTTGGTAAAATGTCTTTGGCAGCGGCAGCTTCTGCTGTGGCTGCAGGCGCCATCCCCCTCCCCAGCTGCTGCATGCAAAGATTTTCAGTGCTGCCGGACAAATCTCCGGTCACTTTGACAATGCATTTACGTCCCAAGCTCTCTAATTTTTTATGACTTCCAGAGATGATCTGGTGGCAACTTGAAGCCTAAGCTGCTCTGTATTACCAAAAGCAGCATTATTTCAGTTTGCAGGACCGCAGATTTGTTAGTGGCTCAAGACCTAACCATTAAAAAATTAGGAAACCCAGACACACCGTTTGCACCGTGATTTTTTTTTTTTAACTTTGTGGCACATGAAGACAAGGGCCTGTAGAGAGGGGGCTGGCTGAAGCACTGTATCTGCTGACAAGAACATCAGAGGTGAAACCTTCTTCTCTCTCTTTCTGTTTCCCCTCCGCAGTTGACAGCACCCTGTAAAACAGTGCTGTAAAGAGCACAGGCTCATAAATACTTCTATGCCTATGCAGCTCCGTGTTTTCAAGCAAATATATTTATAATGTCAATAATGATAAAAAAAAATTACTTATTCAATAATTCATAATGGTTTCAGAGCTGCTGGAGGCTAGTACGGTTCACTTTACTTTAGATAACTTATAAATGTAGATTATTTCCATGACAGACTGAAATTACTTTCTGGTGAATATTTATTTGAGCTTTAATTTTCTTATTAACCCAGTATGTTCTAGAAAAGAAAATGACGGTGCTACTGACTTCCTCATGCTGCTCTCCCAGATGCAAGTAACAAAGTCTCCGAGAAACGTTTCATGGAAGCAAGGTCTTAGATGTTTCTCCGCACTGTTGACACCAGAGCAAACTCTTGGCATTGTTTTTAGTAGTTGAAACTATTTTGTCAGTGGGCACGCGGGTGTAAATAAACACCACTACAAGGAACAGGGAGGAGCTGGGTTTCTGCCCTCTCCATGGGAGGTGCTGCCCAAACCCTGCACTGGCCCATACAAAATGCACCCCAGCCGCCCAGGACAGCCCTGGCACAGCTGGAGCATGCCTCGGGAGTTTCCCCCTCCGAATAAGGAAAAGCTGAAATATCTCCCAGAGAGCCAAAGCCAGGCAGTGGGAGCCTGCGGGAAGGGGCAGGAGGCAGCAGGAAGAGGAGGGAGCCCCACATCCAAAAACTGGGCCTATGTCCCTAAGGCAGGCTGGTTTCCTTCTCTTTTTGCTTAGGTAAAATGTCAAATTCAAAGTATTCTGTTAAGCATGTATCTATATCCCAACAACCCCAATGTTTTCAGCGAGCACTGTTGGGATGGTGCTTGAACACTGAAGAAAGCATCTATTGTACACTCAGAAAAACGTACAGGGAGCGAGTTTAGGATAGCTTTCCTAGCTTGTTTAAAGTTAATTTTTACAAGCTAATAGGTTTTGAGTTTATTAACAATGTGTTTATATTGAACAGGAAGTATAAATTCTGTAATTCTTAAATATGAAATTGCTTTATTAGTTTAATTTTGCACATGCAAAAAATATGCAGCCACGGGAATCCATAAATACAGGCCCAGTTAAAAATAAACCTTGCTGTAACACCAATAAAAGCTAGCAACAAATATTTTAAAACTTGAACACTGTACAAATATGCAAGAGAGCCACGTGGACCCTGGTCGGAGCCAGTTTCTAGGCAGAGGCGGGTGACAGCAGACCATCCCCAAAGCTGCGCACCCCGGGCCGGAGCCGAGGATCCCCCTGAGCAGCAGAGCTGCACCACTGGGACCCGGGGCTCGGCAGCGCGGGTGCGTGGGGGCTGCCACGGGCGTCTGCCATTCCCGTGCCTGCACCGCCCCAGCGAGGGCTCGCCTCCCCAGCCCACCACACCACGCGCCCCGACGCCCTGGCTCCCCGCACCAGCGCGGACAGAGAGCACCCTCTTGCTTTAATCACTTAAGAAGTTACTTATGATACGCAACTAAATATTTAGTTGTGCAGAGGACAGCTTGTCACAGACAGCTTTGTTGCTAATGTATACAAATGCTGGTATGGCGCTGGCTTCCTCCCTGCGTACACAGAGATACACACACACTGACCACAGCCTAAATAAGCTGATTTATTTGTTTCAGTTATTTGATAAGTGCATCATACCTCAAACCCTAGGAAACCACTTTAGGAGGATTATAAGTTTTATGATGTGAAAAGATTACCCTGAGTGTGCTGAGCAAAGTTTATATTCGGAGACTGTGCAGGAGGTGAGGCATTCGCAGAGGCTGGGGAGAGAGGGCTTGATAGATAGAAAAGAGATTTTCTTTGTTGCTGCACCTCTTGCTGGATTTTTTTTCTCTTTTCTTCCATTACAAGAGTGGCCTCAGTGAGCCCCCAAGCTGTTAGCCTTGTGACTCTCCTCTGCCTTCCACTCAGCACCAGGACTTTCGGCATCTGCACTTTTTTAAAATAAGGAGCAATCATTTCACTGGCAAATGAAGGGAAGTGAGGGGAGAGGCTTGGGGTTACCTGCAAGGGGGATCTGAGAGGCTCCTCCCGAAAGGGGGGGTCCAGGGACGGCAGCTTGGCCCTGCTTCCCCCGGGGCTCCATGAGCACATCACCCCGAAGCAGATCACCCCAGGGAGGCTGGTGCAAACAGGGTGCCTGCAAGGTGCTGGGTGCTCGTGTGCCCCAGGGCAGGGACCAGCATCTACCAGCCCCGGTGCAGCTGAGGGTCCGGAGGGGCCTGGTGAGAGTTGCAGAGCCAGGACCGTGGCTTTGCTCATGGCTGTCCTCATAGCATGAGGCTTTTCCAGGCGCAACACTTGTGTCGTGACATGGCAGAAGGGGGAAAATATTTTAGCCTTTTTACCCTCACTGTTTAATGTTTGACACACACTCAGGGAATAATTGCAAATAGGAGGAAGGTTAATTGAGCAAAATACCTGATGTGAGTTTCCACCCGTCCTCTTCAAAGAAATGGACATACACAGCAAATGTTTCATATCGTACTCTAATAATGTTCTCGTCTTAACGGGGCAATGTGGAGGCAACAGAGAAAAGAAAACAGCAGCAGCAAGTGGAGGCAGCGCACACAGGCCTTTGCTCAGGTGCAGGGGCAGCACCCAGGGAGGGTGCCTGAGGGTTTTGCTTTCCCACAAAGTGCTTCAGGTCCTGCCTGACCCCATCCCCTCCACCACGGCCCCAGCCCCGGGGCCCCCGTCGCTCCCTCCCCTGCCCCCCCCCCCACCACGTGCTCGGGCGCTGCTGCCCCACGGAGCTCCATTAAATAATGCACTCGCACCCGGCATCGCAGGGCCCACAATACTCTGCTGCTACTAGAAAGGCATTTATATTATATTCTGTCTCCTGCATCTTTCATAAGGGAGTTTTTATGTGTCACCAGAAAATACTGGGTAACACACTTTATTAGCCTCATGATACTGCGGCCCATCAATACTTGTCGAGGCCTGATGAGATCATGCTACGATTGTTAATCAGAGCGAAGGAAGGAGGTGGAGGAGTGGGAAATACCTTTAGGAAAGAATCAATTAGAGAGAACAGTACTGCAGGTAAGCACTCAATGTGTTTTTCAGTATAAAACAGCGGGCAGCTGATCAGCCCGTTGCTGAAGTGTAAGCCTAACTTTCACGTAATATCAGACATGCCTTTTTTCAAGGAGGGAAGAAATACTGTACTTGCAGAACACACTTGTGATCAGCGAGTGGATCTTTCAAACCACTATTCAGCCTCCTTAAGACCCATTATTTAGGAAAGCACTTAAGTGCACAGCTGGCTTTAAACATACGGAGTGTTGCTGGGACCGTCTCGTTTATTTTTCCTGAGGCTAAAGGTTTTGATTTTAAGAGATTGCCCAGCACAGCTCAGCGTTGATTACTCATGTGGAAGGGTGCTCTTACCTTGGGTTTTTCCTCTTCAGCGAGGAACTATTGGCTGGGGAGAAGTGATTATTTTTACTTCTTTGCATCTTCTCCTTAAAAACTCGGCGCAGGGGCTGACCCCCTGCTGAAGTGATGCTGAGCATTGCACGGGCGAGGTGAGGGACGCGGCGAGGGATGCGGCGAGACCGGTGCTGCCACACGGCGATCACCAGGGTGCATTTAGCAGCATGGCTCCAGTAACATTTAGTTTTCAAAGCCCACTACTGTTGCTTTGCGCTGATAGTGTGCAGTTCCTCTCTGCTGTATTTTTGCATCCTGCCTAGGGTCAGAGGAGGGTAAGCTCTTTATGACAGAGAAGTGGAGGTCGAGTGGCTAAATGACTTTTTCTTGTACTGCAGCAGAAGTCTATAGCTCAAGTGCCAATGTCTCAACTCTCCAGATGTTTGTTTGAGTTCCTAGGAGGCCCCTTTAGACTGTGGTCAGCGGGAAAAGCCCAAGATACTTTGGTGACGCCCTGGGTGAAAACCGTATAATTTACAGAACCTGTTTTACACACCAAGCTGAGTATGAAACAAAATGTTCAGTGGTTTACACCCTTCAAAGTAATGGAGGCCAGGCTGATGACAGACGCCAGGATGCTTGCTCAGTGCTACCAGCCTAGGTAGCACTTTGTCTGGTTTAAGTACAAATATCTGCACCTTAGAGAGCTCTTGCTGGTTTGGTGCCATGCTGAGAATTTTGGGAAAAAAGTAAGGAAAGAATGGGGTAAGACCCTGGTAACTCATACTGGCAGGGTGCTTGCAGCACATCATCCTGCACACGTGCAAGGACACAAATAGGACTTCATTTGCATGGCTGGGACCAGCAGCTGCCTTTCATGGGCTGCCCAGGGAGGTGGTTGAGTCCCCATCCCTGGAGGTATTTAAAAGACGGGCAGACGAGGTGCTTAGGGACATGGTTTAGTGGTGGGGTGGCAGTGCTAGGTTAATGGTTGGACGTGATGATCTTAAAGGTATTTTCCAACCTAGATGATTCTATGATTCTATGATTCATCAGTGCAATGTTCAGTGTCTCAATAGGAAAAAACCCTAGAAATCCTATGGCATTGTTGTCAGTGCAGCAAGGTCCTCCTCTCTTAATTTTCGTCCTAGGGACATCATGCTGGGAAGCAAATGGGTGCTAAACAGGCTTAGCAGAACAAAGGCAGAGGAGACAAATAAGCCATCCACAATCATACCTCCTGATACAATAGCTCTCGAAGCTGAAGGGACCCAGCTAAATGATTTCAGAAAGTGCCCAGAGTTACTTTAAGAAATTCTCATAGAAAACCCTTGATCTGATCTATGTCAGCACTTCTGAGAGATTTCCTAGGGACTTTTGTCAGAAGGTACCTCATTCACAGATAATAAGTTCTCTACCTTCACGGCATGGTGAACGTGCTCTTACAAATGTTAGATACAGCACCAAACTTGGGGCTTTCATTAGAGGGGAGGAGTAGGTTTTTAAAAGTACATTTCCCCCTGTTTAAACTGAATGCATGAGCTCAGTGAGTGTAAAGAGAAGCAGGAAATCTCAAAAAGATTCCAAGTGAAAAAAAAAACCCCAGAAAGCAGCAATCACAAATCAGCAGATGCTGTTACAAGCAAAACATAATTAGTTTCACTAAAAAGCACTTGCCTGTATTCCTAAGTGAGGGAATAGAAATAAGTGCATCTCAATGAGATGCAAATATGTTTCCCTGTGACCTCTAGTTGCTGCTTATCCTGCTGGGTATCTGTATTTCTTTTCTGCTCTGAAATGAACTGGGATTATGCGTTTAACAATAGCAACCTACTTCCAGGGCTTTCCTGAAACAGAGGTAGTGCCAAAGCCACTCCTGTGCAAGTCCTGACATAAGTGATGACTGCACTGGGTACAGGGACAACAAAGCTGTTTAAAAGCATAAATTTACTGCCCATTGATTAGCACAATTCCTGCAGGCCCCATGAAATTCTTTTAAATGGATATCAGATACAAGAACAAAGCTGAGAAATCAAATACAAATCTGCTTTGCTCAGGGCAAAATCCTGCGTTCATAGTTTACCCCTATTCCTTGTAGAACTATTCCACTTAACAGTGCATCTGATAAACAGAAAAAAAAAGCACTAAATACGCCAATTTTGGTGGAATATTTGAGCCCAGAAGGGACCATTAGATCATGCAACCTCATTTTTGTGTATCAGAGGGCTTTACATTTTATCCAGCTATGCCTGGATGGGGCCCAGTAGCCTCTTTGGCTGGAGAACACTTGCCTTGGCTAAAGTACGTCTTTCAGAAAGGCTCTCAAGCCTAATTTGAGGACATTGGTTTGGGCATTAAGCATCCTGCCTGCCCACATGCAGACCCTCCATGTCTCCGCCAGGATGACGGGAGGAGAACTCTTCAGCTCTACTGACAGGGCCAGATCCTGAAGCAGCCGGCAAGAGGCAGAAAATTTTTCTAAACCCATTTGCAAACAATTTTCGCTAAACACTTCCGTAAACCTTCTGGGCTCTGTAATTCAACACTGGCTTTGAGCTCCAGCCTTTTACTGGCAATGTATCTTGGCTTGATCTCATGCTTCCAACACTGGAAGCCAAGTTTTGAAAATTAAACTGTTGGGTTGACTATGGGTTAGATACAGCCTTGATCCAAGTACAGCAGTTCTTGAATCTGTTTGTATTGATTTACAGTGAAAACAGTCTTTCAATGTCTCTTTGCAGTTTTTCCTCTTTTTCTATCAGAAAAAGAAATAAAATCAGTTCCTTTAAGCTGCTCTGCTTTCTGTTGAATCCTGGAGTCCTTATGGACATGTGTGGCTCCGACTATTGTAAGACTGACATTTCCAGAGCTTTTAGGTAATTTCCCACCCTGCTGCTCCCTTTCCCTCCCCACCCCCCCAAGTCAGTCTCACAGCAAATGAGTATTTCATATGAATAGAGTAAAAGATGGTGGAAAAAACTGAGAGGTTGCAATGGTCATAAAGAAATAAGATTACATGCAACAAAAGCAATTGATACATACTTCAGGGTTCTCTTAAGTCAGATTATAATGGAAAGAGTAAGGAGCAAAGGCTTCCTCGGTATCTGTAGGAAGCTACCCCTCCTAATCAGGGCAGTGAAGAGGCATGACACAGCTTTTTATTTATAATTTGTGATTTATTTGTCATGGGCAAGAGAACCTGGGGAGATGGGGTTTTAGCTTAGTTTCAGTTTTAACATACAGGGATCTTCATACAATTTTATCATCTCTAGACCTCATGTGACACCTCCCTCAGGTGCTTCCATGTGTTCTGTCATTGCCATACAGTGACATTCTCTTTCCATTTTGCCCTGCTCTCGGCCAAGAGGCCACCAGTTTGCTCCCAGCCCCCAAGGCTGCTGAGTCTACTGGCACCAAATTCAACAAACAGGACGTCCTGTGCGCTTAAAATAAAACACAGACAGGAGGCAAATGATGAAAGATTTGCCACCTGTATCACGGGGTAAGAGTAATTTAAGTCAAATAAAAGATATATGTATGTACAAAATATCTATAGGCATTTCTGGTTTTTTTACTGTCTTGTGTTACTCCCTTCATTTTTGCCTGTCTAATAATACAACAGCGTGTTAGTTTAAAGCTAACTTAGGAAACTATGTAGCATCAGGGACTCATAACTTTTTATACTTCTGGGAACTTGCTGGGGCACTCAAAGTGTTCCCACAATAAGGTGGACAAAGTATTTGCTGGTGAGACATCACATGGCAACTTTGAGATGCCTATCATTCACCATGCCATTTTTTTCCTAACAATTCATTACATCTCTTGGGAAAGTTACTGTACCTTAGAAAACTGTTGTGGGGGTAGAATGAGATTATTTGGTCTGGTAAATGGAAACATGACGTTTTGACCACTTTCCCCACCCGAAATACCAAAGAAGCTCAGCACAGCTCTCCACAGTCAATCATCCTCATCAGTCAGACAGGTGTTGCTCTGCTCTGCACTCCTTTAAACCAGGATGTGTTTGCATTTCTCATTAATTTGTCAGCTTCCATTTGGGAAGCATTCTTGTACAATCGATGGAAGTCAGTAGGTAAAACTAAATATTTGCAGAGGCTATACCTAATGAGATCATTCAGGCATCTGTTGACAGTAGGTGTCACAGGGACAGGAATCCAACCTTGGGAAAAATGGATGCAGTACATGCACAAATGTACGCACCCTCCTCACATATTCACACACACCTTCTCTCTTCTGCTCCGCAGAAAAACCTGTGCCTATGCAGGCACATGTGGGCACAGGGCATGTGCAATGCAAGAATGACACTGAAGCTAAGGTTTAACTTCCACACATGAATAAAACTAATGGTACTATTTAAATACAATAAAAACATGCAGAGTTGCATTGCCAAGTTGTGCAAGGTCACATTGCAATGTGTCGGCTGTAAAGATTTCTAAGGAGCCTGTTTTCTTGAGTAATAGCAGTTGGAGAAATGCACTTATCTGAAGAATGAGACTGTTATAGGTTTCTGTAAATCAAACCTTAGCCAAAGACCAGTTCCTTAATATCCATTTTCCGCTTCACCACTTTGACTACGGCACACACGCTGGGCTAAATCCTGCTCGGCTCACATAAGTAATCCACTCAAATCAATGTTGGCACAACCGGCGCTGTGTAAATGCGGAAGAGAGGTTGTTGAGTGACTCTACGGGTCTAGGAGCAGGAGGATTTTCTGCTTTCTACACATGAATATTGGTAGTGGAGTGCCTGGGCACATGAGTCCTGTGTGAGGGGAGAGCCAATTTTTGGGATGAGTCCTACCAATTGCAAATTTTCTGCTGGATGGGATAGGCCATGTAGGGTTATTGTCATAGAATCATAGAACGCTTTGGGTTGGAAGGCACCTTTAGAGGTCATCTAGCCCACACCCCCTGCAGGGAGCAGGGACATCTTTAACTACATGAGGTTGCTCAGAGCCCTGTCCAGCCTGGCCTTGATTGTCAAACTGAGGTGTTGGGAGGTGATGTAAAGCTGATGTATCAAAGCGTAGAAAATAGTGGGTCCACAGCTACCACCTTCTGGGGTTTTATTACCTCTCCTACACCCTCAGGCGATGCACACCTTTAACGGGTGCCGTTGTGGTTCACAGTCGCCTGGGGGTGATCACTGAGAGCCCTTCAGGGTGCTTTTGAGATGGGTGGAAGTTCTTTTCCCTTAAACTTTTCACTTGCAGTTGTCAGGACCAGGGGAACAAGGCTTGCCACAGGTGTGTATGAAGCCA
The DNA here is from genome assembly GCA_023375905.1 of Nycticorax nycticorax. Lineage (NCBI taxonomy): Eukaryota > Metazoa > Chordata > Aves > Pelecaniformes > Ardeidae > Nycticorax > Nycticorax nycticorax. Next base: position 2,327,662 of record JAKFQP010000123.1, read on the forward strand.
GCTCAGCTTTCTCCAGTTTGGGGAACACATTAAACTCAGCCACCTTGGGAAACCCTCTCCTGCACAGAGCTACGGCAAGAAGAGGTGCGTGGCAGCTGGGAGGTGTTGCAACAGGGTCTGGCCCGAGCCCCCGCAGCCAGGAGGTTGCACAGGGAGCGGGAGCTGGCTCCCGGCATCGCACTGCTCTGCGTGCACGGTACCTAATGCCCCAGCCATCGCACGTGGGGCTGCCTTTAGCCACTGCCCAGCTGGCCTGCCTATAGGCTAGCGAACAACACGGGCATCTGTAAAGTGTTTTTTACAGATTCTATTAAATACTATTATTCACAGGAAGCCTTAGAAAAATCTAACGCTACATTCACTTCTAAGATATAATAGATGTAAAGTCTTTTTTTTAAATCATTTTAATGCGATCATTTGTTGGGCCTTAGGGTAAAATTACATTTCACAGCTCCCTTGTTCCCATGCTATGGTAAAAAAGAGATTGATGTCTGAAATTTCAACTGTATTTGTCTTACAAATTTGTCCGACTCCCCGGAGAATAATTGTCTCATATCATTTGAAGGCTGGTAATTCCTTTGGAATGACCTCTGTGTTATAATTACAGCAAGAGTACTAGCATGTAGCTAGGCAAAGTGAAAGTTAATGTTCTTGGTTTCTAGCTTTGTTATTTTTATTAAACTGTTCCCCTTTAAAAGAAATACCTGGAGATATGGACTCTCACTCAAGAGGGCTTTTTGTAGATAACACAAAATGTCTTTTTTCCTGCAAAACACTTATGTGCATTAACAATTATCTGAAGGTTGCAATGTATTCTTAAAGTCATTGTGCATTTCTGGACTATATTAGCAGAATTGGAGACTTTAACATGTCATTTGCCCTGGATTATTTATTTTAACCCACTTCAAATGTTTTGAAATTTTCTGAATATATATTCAGCCATGGCTTATGTCATTTTTCTGTCATGATATGGGATTGAACTGAGAATAACCTAAATATACCTTCTCCTTAGGAAAGAAAATCCTGCGGAGCTGGGAAGAAATTGAGAGAAAATAGTGAACAGATCAAAAGGCATAGAAAATTACATGCACACTTGCAGAAGCAATGAAAAAGGGGATGCAATGTGTCATATCGCTTTGTCCTATTTGTGCTGGTCTCTGTGGACCCAGGGACAGAGCTTCCCAGCCCTCAGTCGGAGCAGAGCCAGAGCTGTGGGAGGGGGCGCAGAGAAAGCCCTCCCTGCAGCCACGGGGACACTCTCACTGTCGTGCAGGCATGGGGATGTAGAATTACTGTTACCATTATAACGATTTACATGCTCAAATCCTGTCTGCCTCAGCAAAGTGATAAATACCTCAAAATATTATACATTATAGGGCCTATTCTATTCTTGATTTACAAGGTCAATTACCTATACTAACCTCTGTTAATGTTGGTGGGAATTTATTTTATAAATCTTCAGCACACCCAGAAAGGACATGGGAGTTAATCTGGCATGATTCTTCTCTCTAAGGGCACAATCAGCATCTTACTTCCTTCAACTGTAGTTCTTACGCACATTTTTTGGGTGATATTTGAAGGTAAAAACACAGGTTGGTGCGTCAGATGGGGCTGCATGCTTCATTTGAAAAGTAAGCACAGACTCTGCTTAATACATTTACTGCATTATAGTTCTAAAATGGGAACATTTATCAATTGTTATAATAATATCTGAGATATTATTGGTATTTTTTTTAGCCTCTGCCCACTGTGAAACTGTGATATCTTATAGCAGACACTCGTTATTTATCAGTGGATAGGTTTTCATATGTATTATGGCCTTAGACCAGCCCAGTTACAACACTTTCAGTGCTCTGAACAACAGAGCTCTCAAACATTAGACTTGCTCATCTTCAGTATTAAGTGATACATATCTGTAACTGATTAATAATAACTAAAAAAAAGTAATACTCCATCTGTTTTTCCTTTGTACTTTCTCGAACAACGTCCTTGTTCAATCTCCTTGAACAATGTCTTTTATCCAATGAGGAAAAATTCAGAATTGAGACTTCTGAAACTGGCTGATGAATCTTTAGGGATAGCCCACACAACCCTGTGCTTGTAGGCAGCAAGAAAGTCTTGATCCAAGTTTCAGCAGCTGAGTTATTTTTTTTCTGTCTGTTTTCTGATGATCCTAGAGGGTTATGCCTAGTTTCCAAGCTAGTAATAGCAATATATAATTCTACATTTTTTGGCTGATTTAAAGCATACATGGTTTTTGTTAACTTAGGACAGGAGGGGCTCAAATTTGTGTCATAAATGGCCTAGAACATTCACAAACGTATAGGCGCAAAGTCACTAAAAACAAAGCTTCCCAAAGTCCTTTTAGTTAAATGACTTGATATATTTGTAAAGCAGTCTTGCATGGAGGCAGTCTGGTGACAGAATTAGAGGAAAATGAGAAACTTTGTTGAAGCATAATGAGAATTAATGTTTTGGCCATTGCACTTGATGGATATGTTGGAAAAATAGTTAAAGTGCTTGCTGTGTTAATGTCAGCTGACATAACAATTGTTTCCAGAGAACCAGACTTCTGAATCCTTGTATAAAGCACTCAGGAACTTGAACAACACAAAAGAATGTGAGGTTTGGAGGGAATGGGGGTAGGGGAAGGAAAGAAAAACATTATATAAGTTTAGCTACTTCCAGCTCATTTTTCCCCATTGAAATAATGACTATAAGGGTGTCTCAGTAGCAACCCAAGCCAAGTTTGGAGAGAGCTTCAAGACCTCTGTCTTGAGTGTAAGAACCATCCCATGCACTTATCAAACTGCACCAAAAGAGTCTTTAATCCATGCCTGTAGTCCTACATCGAAATGAAAACTAGTTTATAGGGTGAAAGCTAATAAAGACCTTGGGAAAAAATGAATCCCTTAACTAGCTGAATACTGCTCCCTTTGCTGAGCTCGGAGGAGCTGAAAGCAGTACGGAGAGGCTGGTGCTGCGCGTGCACAGCAGGAAGGCAGAAAGGCAGCCCTGACCTTTTTTCGGCAGCACGAGCCCACCACAGTCCTGCTCGGTGGAGACGGACAAGGCAAGGAGTACCCCTCAGTGGTTACAGCCTTGGGGCCAAACACCCCCTTACCCTCAAGTTTTCAGTTCTTAACCATGCTGAAGTGTGCTTCAGCATTCTGGCACCAGCCATGCCCCAGGGGCCCCCGAGGGCTCCCAGAAATCTCACACCCTTTGTAAACTCCTTTCTGTAAGGAAATGTCTCTCTCTCTTTTTTTTTTTTTCTAAGTGCATCATATAGTTCAGGATGCTACAGAACAACTTTATTTGGTCTGGATCAACCGGTGTTTGAGCTGGCAACAGCCCACAGAGGTCCTCTACCATAGTTATCACGTTGCATGCACTCATTAACCTCCCTGTATAAAATAATGGGCAGAATATGCATAACATTACCAGTTTTTCACAAGTGCAAAGCCCAGAAAAACTCAGAAATCACCAGAAAAAATTTTACGGCGCTGGGGTAAATTGGAAGACACATCTAGCTACTACTGTGCCAACACCAAAAAGCAGTAACTTTTCATTGTGAGGAAAGATGCGTTCATTCTCGCACCATGCATGCAGAAAAACATCCTAATGGTTTCCCATAGACTGGAGACTTATTAGTGGAAAATGCAGGAAAATATATCATCTCAATCTTCTTTTCCCCCCTACACATTTTGCTGAAGCCACGTAGGAGCCTCCATGTCATTTCTTTGGAACGGTTCATATATCACAGCGGTGGGGGGATTTAAAACACACATTTTGCGCGAAGAGGAGCTTTGTAGCTCTTGCATCAACTCCAGTGTTCAGCTCTTGTGATCCAGCACAGCTGAGAAGGGGGTTTTGATGGGATGACCCTTGGTTCCCACCCACTACTTGGGCTGTGATGTGAGAGATTGTTCTTCCATTTTATTGCAGTGGCCCCCAGAGGCAGCTGTGAATCACTGTGAAGCAGAAAATGTCCTTACTGCATGTTTTTTGAAAGGCCTGACCCAGTGAGGGCAAGTCTTTCATTATGGACTTAAAATTTAAGTTTTAAAGCTTTCCTGGTCCTCAGACATGGGAACCCTGCAGGCTGCTACACTCCCAGCGTGCATGTTGCTTGCATATGATGTCCCTCCACTGGTTTTTAAAGTAGCCAGTTTCATTCTTGAAATTGCTTAAATAACTGTGGCCTGTAATTCACAAGATAATGGCTCTGATTAGCCATATATGTTGCATATATGCATACATGTTGCTTTGATAATTGAAAGTGTTAGCCGCTTTTAAGCCCCATTGCAAACCTCATCTTAGAGGGGTTCACCTGCCCTGTCTCTAGCATATCCATCGTTTCTCACATGGGAAACATGAGGAAAACATGAGTCTGTTTCCTTGCATGGGAAACAGACTGCTGGAAGACGAAACTCTACAGCAGCCTTGCAGCGATTCCACTTTCCAAGAGCAGATAATTCCTCCTTGGAAAAGGCCCTGCTGAACATCATGCTGCCCACATTTTTTCCTACGCTGTGTGTTCAGTACAGGTTGAACAAGCAAGAGAGAGCTGCGCTCGTACCCCTGATCCCACTTTCAGAGGGGTGGCGGTGGCTGTGACATTGTTAAGACTCCGAGGCTGCGAGGTCCCCAGGCTGCCATCAGAGTCTCTCTGGAGGGCGAACCTCAGGAACAATTCAGAAATTATAGACCAGATCATAGAGCTATCATAAAGCTTTCATCAGTCAATAAAACAGGCTTTTCTTTTCATAAAAAACGACTCAAACTTTTTTGTCTTATAAAAAGAATATTGATGCTGTAACCCTGAAAACTTTGTCTGAACTTTTATTCTCTCTGCTTCTCTTTTCATTTCCTGTTTTTCTTTTCTTTATATGTGGTGAACGCTTTCATGAGAGCTTTAATGCTTTTTGATCCACGTACGGGTGAGGTGCCTCAAATAACGCCTCCATGTTGCCTATCTCTGATTTCCACCAGCAGGTTACCAGGCAGCCGTGACCCCTTAGAAGCTGTGAGAGGGATGTCTTCATCAGGCCTCTGTTTCCTCCAAAGGAGAGGAAGAACACGAGTTTGGGCGGGGAGAAAAATTGAACTTCAAACTCCTCTAACATTTTCAAGGCCTCTGGAAATAGCATCATGAGTAGTGCATGCACTGAATCATCTTCCCGCTGGCTTTGCAACAAGAAAAACATCCTTTCTGTGAAGCACCTGTGCCGGTATCACCACAAGGTGTTTCTGTCAGGCTCCAGCCAACAAACAGATCAGGTGCCGAAATTTCCCGTTTCAATTACTTCTTCCTGCCCAAGTGGAAACTGGAAGCTGATCGCCACTCCTGGCTGAGCCCCACCTTGCCTCTCAGTGCAGCCTGCAGAAGTGCTGGTGCTTTCGCTGCTGAGGCCGAAGCCCCAGGACCGACCACAGGGTGCATACATCGTGACTGTCGTACTGCATGAAGGTGGTATTCAGGAAATACTCAGCTATATTTTCCCAACATTTGTACGCTGGCTAAACTCTTTGCAATTTAAATCTTTGTTGTAGGTAGAAAGCTGGTGTTGGTATCTGCTTGGGTTATACCTGGCAGTAGGGTGTCTGCTACTCACTGCAGACATTCAAATATTAATACGGGAAATAATTACAGGAAAGAATTACAGATATTTTCCTCAAAGTGGTGCTGCATAGGTAAGGCAGAGAGCATCTCATTTGATTTGATTACTGTTATATACTCATTTAGCATCGGTGGATACCATGCACAAATGCTACTCAGAGTTTTGCTCACACAAATATTTTGGGACTCTCTGCCAAGAAGATATCTGGAGAAATCAGTATTGGTCCATGAACAGAAAAAAAAAACCCTGAATTCATCACATAACTTATTTGCAATGAATAATTTGGTCCATTCCATCTCTATCTCCGCACAGGCAATACTGCACAGCAGCTGACAGCTCGGCGGGAGACGACAGTCAAGAAATCAGCTCTCTACAGCATTGTCCTCTTTCCATGACTCAAACTTTTACAATTTAATAGTAAGGGATTTTAAATTATTGCTGGGCAGTTGATTGAAAGTTGCTGTACCTGTTTTCAAAACATTGTAAGTAAAAATTGATGTGATTTTGAAAATGGAAAACTATTGTATGAAACTCTTTAGCACCAAGAGAGCTTCCTGGACTATGGCCATCAGCTGCATTTGTTCAAGTCAATTTTGCATTAATCAGTGTGCCTTGAAGATTACGTCCTATGTTTTTTTATTTAGTGGGTCATATATTTTAAAAAGTGCCTTTAAGTGTTTTGATGAAACACATTAAAAATCCACTGTAATGCCTAGGTGGCTGACAGTGTTAATATATAGCAGGCACATTTGCCTTTGCAGTTTAAATAATCTGGAGGAGATGCTTTATTATTTATTTTTGAATTTTATCACCAAAGATCCATAATATCTGAAAATCAAATTTATGGTGCTTGTCTCCAATGCCTTCAAAAATATTAATGAATATTTTCCAGTCACTCAACCACAAAATCAGACTTTTAAACGAAGTTTTCCAACTAGAAATTATATAAATGATCAGCTGTTCTTTTGCTCCACCAGGAAAGCATGAAAATTAGCTGAGGCAGTCTTTTCGTTACCTGTACACAGACAAAGAGTACTCTTAACATTTAGCAAAATACTCCGGTTTTCCAATTACTCACAGGTCTGATGCTTTTTCTATGGCCTGTCTAAACATTTTTGGTCACCAAATACAGCTTGACTTCTCACAGCAACAAGATTTCATCTGACCTTTCTCGTTTTTACAAAGAAATCTTGCTGTCCTGCTGTCAGCAGAAGCACATTGCGGTCTCCCCTCCACTCCTGGGCGCGAAGGTGAGTACGCATGTGAATAGAGGTTTCAGGGTTCAACCCTCCATTTCAAGGTTAAGATAAGCATGTGTGGGCAGAGACACGTCCTCTTGAACACACAGCAGGCAAGCACGAAGGGCAAAGCAGTGTGCATAGCGCTGCTTTAGCCAGAAGAATGCTCCTGGCACCTCGTGTTGGCACAGGCTGGCCATGCTTCACTGCAGCTCTCCTGTGCCCTGGCTGCGGGGGGAAGAGGTCCCTCCCTCACCCTGACCGAGAAGAAAGTAAATGTTGTGCCTGAGGCAGCAAGCTGCAGAGGCATGGATGGACCTCTGGAAAGAGCCTTGGAGGTGGCATATCTTGGGGCATGGCAGAGCTGTGTGAGCAGATGAGAAGAGCAAAAGAAAAGCAGAGGCAGCAATGGGAAGAGATGTGTACTTCAGCCACCATTTACCAGAAATGCAGATGGCTGGTTTTTTGAGGGCCTTTTAAAATTATTATTTTTTTTAAACCCCATCATTTTCTCAGGCAAAAGACCAGCCCCAGGTCCTGCAGTGAGAGCTGCCTTGCTCATGTCTCAGAATCGCCTGTCTGCTGAGCTGAGCTCCTGCAGGGAGGAAGCCTTCTCCTGCAATGGGGCCACCGTGGCAGGAAGAAAGGATGGCTGTAGGATTTCACACATGCTTGAGGCCAGGAAAGAGGGACCCAAGCTGTGAATATGAATATTCGCAAAAGGTATATCCACAGCTAAATGCAAAGGACGGGCTTCAGCTCGGTCTAGGTTTTGAGCACAGATTTTGTTTCATTGCTAGTCTATCCAAACTAATTTGTCCATCTCTAGTAATTTTGCCCAGTGGGCCCCGTCTCACAGCTTTTAGTCTTTATTCAGGCTATATGCCCATTGACCTCAGTAAGAGCTGTGCCAGGATAAAGATTGAATGAGGACCGCAGGATTCAGGCTGAATATCTTGAATACCACTTAGATATGATTTCCTATATAAAGATCTCAATTTTTCATTAAATAAAGCCATAGAGAAGAGGAGGATGATAACAGCCTTAGTGACATGATTCAAAATAATCAAATTTACATTCTCAAATGTACGTGTGAGGTGGAAGATAGGAAATTAACCTCTTGAAAGAAATACAGTCTACGTAACACGCTGGGAGTGGTCAATGGGTAAACAACTTCTGGCGGCAGTGAAGTTATGTGAATACACAGGAATTATTTAGTACTTTCCCCCGACTATGAGCAGGACCACACAAATACAGGCCTGTCACAAATATATATGTAGGGAATTATGACTCCAGTTCATTACATTTAGCGGGATTCCGTGTGTTTTGCTGGGCTGCTGACCTACTGCAACAGTATTAAAATGCACTGGGGTGCATTTTTTAAATTACAGAGGAAATATGAGAGGAGCCTTTAAAAGGCTTTGCATGTACAGCCAAGCCCACCTTTGGTGTAACTCCCTAAGTCCATACTTCCACTAAGGCTGAGTCAAGCCCCGGGACTGGAGCAGACATGTTGACTGACTGCTGCCCTATGGAAGGCATGCAGCAGGTTTTAAAAGGTGTTCTCTAGCCATGTTTGAGTTGCCCTAATTTTGCGTTATCGTGCAGTTTCATACCACCTCCCCTGCCCAGCAGCTGTGAGAGGCTTTGCTGAGATGGGTCACCAGTTGTTAAAAACAGAGGGAGTCTGTAGTGGCTCATGCAGGGTGGGACGGGAGAAAAGATGAGAGCGCTGCAGACAGGGGCTTCGAAGAAACCTGATGTGAGAGCTGGAGCTGTAATAAGCTTGAGCTCCCTTATCTTGGCCAGCTCTGAAGTTGAAACTTGTGGAGTTTTCTTGGCCTTCCATCTAGGTCTGACCTATCCTCTGAGGGTATGCGGATATTTTTGGCTTTTTAGAATATACTGCACAGATCACAGATCAGAAAAAATTACAGCTGGCAAAAACCTTAGTTCATTTAGCCTGCCTGCCTGTCTGTGAAGGATCGTTCCCTGGAGTCTGTTTTTGTAGTATTCATAACACAATCTAGAACTAGTGAAAAGGAGAAAGTTTATCCAGAGAAGTCTGCCATTTAAGGGAAAGGGTTGATTTGGGGGTTATTTGGTTGTTGTTGATGTTTTATTTTGTCTGGATGACACACACTACCTCTCTGTATACCTAGGCACAAGAGGAGACTTCCATGACTATTTATTTTTATGATAGGCTGTGTTTCAGACAGATCTGAAGCAGCTGCTAACCACCATCTGAGCTGATTTTCATGTGAGGTGAGCATTAAAAACTACTGCGTGACATGTGAATAATGCAACACAATAGAGCCTATAATTTACTATTTGCACTGCAGTAGCACTTCCCAACTGATTAAAATATACAAGCACACATGAATAGTCTCCAAAACAAAGCGATAATAATAACATGGCAACAGCAGTTCAGATAGCATAATGTAAAAAAAATAAACCAAACAAAGCACTTAACCTTCAAAGTGCCTGAAAATGCTTCTAGCTTGATTGCTTCTAGATCACTCAGGCACCACAGGAATGCAGCAGCCCTTCAGGTGGGCTTCCACAGAAGGACCAGAAAGGGGGCATCAGTGGCAGAAATCCCTTAGGGAGCCTGGTAGCAGTGGGTACTTTTTCCTTGCTTTCCTCTACCATGTGGAGTTTGCGCGCTCGGCCGCCTGGATCCTGCCCGGCAGATGGGTGGGTTACGGAACAGCACACCCTCGATCTGATTGGGGCTGAAGAGGGGAGTGATTCAAGCAACCACTGTCACGTCCTTGGAGAATTGTATTAAATTTCCCCTTTGCTAGGTCAAAACGTAGAAAAAAAATGAGAAAAATGTCTATATTTCTCTTGTTCAGAGTCATCATTCCAAAGGATAACATAATGTTTTACAAATTGCATGAGCCCTGTGTTGTAGCTGTTTTTTAGCAGGTCTGACTCTGTTTCATTAACTGGCTTCTTCTGGCATAATGCTTTCACCCATCGAATTTACCTGTTCTTAGCTGCCTTGAAAGAAACTCCAAACTGTGAGTAGTAGTTAATACTTCTCTCTGTACCACATCTGGTATTGCTTAAGGTTATGCATAGTCTCTTAGCAGAGTAATTTTCCTTTCTGCAGTACAAAATGAAACATATTGATTATAATTTGTTTCCATTCCCTTTCATCTTTTTTTTTTTTTTTTACGCAAAACTTGGAAGAAAATATTCAAAAAGTATTTTTCTCTAGTTTTTTCGTACTTTGTGTAACAAACAAATTCATATGAAAAGTAACATTGAATGAAGGCAAAAGGATAAGTTTCGCTGTGGTTTTGCCAAAAGCATGTTTTCCCTTATGAAAATCCTCTAATAATCTCGAAATATTGGATAGAGATCTTACAGTTAGGGCACAGAATATAAATCCAAGCATCCCTCAGAGACCTGCAGCATTATGAACCAATCTAATGTTGCTGCTGGGGTTATCAGATGATTTTGTGAAGCATGTGCATAGCTTTCAATAAGGTGGACTAAAGGCCCTGAGTCAGAAATGTTGTGTTACCGACAAACGAGCACAGCTGCATAACTCTGAGAACATATAAAAATTTGATCAAGTCAGTGGGAATTACTTTGCTCCTAAAAGAGGGCCTGCAAGGGAAACTAAGGGGTGACAAAAGTTTCTTCTGTCCTGTGACCCCCAATAACTGTTCGACTCTGGACTTGCTTTTCAGTTTTTCCCTATTTTCTCATTTTTTATTTAAATTACAACAGATTTAAGGATCCAGTTAGCTTCTGTAACAGAGCTGGCATCCAGATGATTGCAAAGAAAAGAAAAATAATTTGCTTAGTAAAGTACTGGTTTTATATTACTCTCCATTTGGAATTAGTTGTTCTTAATATCTTCTGCCCTCTGGCATTGTAGGGGAAAAAAATAACAAGACCCTTACAATGGTAAACCTCAGCCTAACCTGAGGGACCTGATAACACCACCCGTCTCCCAGGTCAGGTGTCTGCAGCAGCAACCCATCTGACCCTGAAGTGCAGTATGGTCCAGGCACTTAAGGCCCCTTTTTCCTTTCTTCATCCCTTTCCTTTAGGTTTTCCACCTCTGCCCACTCCAGCCGCATCCCTGATCCAGATGAAGAATGGGGCTAAAACTGTGGCACGTGCCATGCAGGGCACCTATCCCTGACACAGGCTGAAAGACTATTTTAAACTCTAGTAAGTTAGTGAAGTCTTTTTGAACTGGGTTTTAAATTATTTTAAATTCCACACATTAGCTTTAAGAGAATTTCCCTAACAGTACACCTTTCTCACACCTTCCATATGTAGAAGAGCTTTCTTCCAGCCCACTGCCTGCACTTTTCAGTGGTGTTCTCCAAGCTTTTTCCATTTCTATTTTTTAATATGTTTCCTGTTTCTTTCTTATTTCTCTCTTTCTGACAGAAGCACTTCTCTTGCATCAGATTCACATCACCACCAGCTCTCCTTCCCCTTCTTGCTGCCATGTTTTGTTCTGTGAGTGGATCCCCAGCTGCACCTTGGGATTAGGAGAGGGAGAGACTGGCTCACGGAGTCTTTCACACTGTGGATGCTGTTGGAATGTGCTTTGTGCAGTTCGGGCAGCAAATGAGAGTAAGTAAAGGAAGCAGTAAAGTGCTACGAAAGTGGGAACCGTATCTTCTCAATTATTCCCTTTGCTTCTGTCTTCCTTAGTGAATATGAGCCTTAATAACCTTATTAGGGAGAGGGGTTATTTGAGAACAGCTTTCCTGGCAAAGACAAATAACACTGTTGGGATGCAGCTATACTATTCCTTGGCCTCACGGCTGGTGATTTTCCAGTTCTAATGACACATCCAAGACTTGCCTATTTTGGTCGCCAGTTTGCTCCAATAGAGAGAATGGCACACACTTCTAATGTGTGATTTTCATGGAGAGCAGCTTCTTAATGTTGTTAAGTTTATCTGGAGAAGAAACATACGCAGTGTATAAGGCCCATATGTCTTTCCAGACTGCTCTCATGGAATGACAAGTAGGAGCACCCAGTGCAGAGAGTGTGTTCCTTCCTTTCCACAATGGAGTTGCATTTCCTGAACATGTTTTTCATGGATGTAAGACATTTAAGCACCACCAGCATTACCCTGTGGTTCGTTGTATTTGCGGTACCACAGGATGATGTATTCGGAAATATCTGCAGGGAACCAAGAATTATCAAGAGGATTTCACAGAGGAAAACAAATTATTTAAAGGAGCAGATGAAATGTATTTCTGTTCTGAATGTCCCCTAGAGCCTGGCTAGTAGGGACATTCAGCCCATAAATATGGACTAAACTCTATTTTCATAATTGATTTGCAGTTCATCTTTAAGTGCTAAGGAGGCCAGGTGGTTCAGCAGAGACTGCAGCTTGATTCCTGTACAATAAAGAGTCTGTGCATGCTGTACTCAGGCAAGTTATGCCATGGACAGTTGAGGCTGATAGGAATCTGTGTAATAATTCTCACTCCATCATTTTCGAACATTAGTGACTTACAGGCCCTGATCTTAGTTCTGAATTTGCCTTCATTTTCATTGATTTTGTAGTATATCTCATGCCCATTGCAGTAAATTACCAAGATCATAAATGATGACTCATGAAGCCGAGAGTGAAGTCAATGCCATTGGGGTGAAAGAAATTAATGGATGCTGTTGGACAATCTTTGTGCTTTTCTGTATCTGTTGTTTGAACCTTTTCATTGCACACAGGCCTCGGGAAGCCTGGGGATGTGACTGCAAAAAATATCTCTATGGCTCAGAGTCCTCTTGCACCTCAGTAAAAGTGCAGGGAACCGAGGAAAGGAGAAATACGAGAGATTTTAGTAATTTTTTAAAACTTTTCTGCTTCTTAGGTAACAACATGGTGTTGGCCCAGGAATTACGGGATTGCACTCCTTACATGAGTAGGCCAGCAGAAATTGAGATAGCATTAAGGCAGTTATAAACTTCTAATAGTAACAATATTAAGGTTGACCTATATTTAGAACATTTCCCCTTCGTTTTCTGGGGGAGGGGGGAAGGAATCATTACTGTCATTATATTTATTGACAGTATTGCTGAAGCACTCTTCATACTGCCTGAATGCCTGGCATTATCTTTCCGTAGGGGGCTAAGTCACTCACAGCAAACAATAGTGGATCCTTTGAGAAATACTTTCCATATTGCATAATACACAACTTGGGAAAAACGCTTCACTAACTTCAACCACAGTATGTTTTTTAAGGTGGAAAACGTAATCCAACTGAGGGTAAAGGAGCTTGCGTGGACTTACTATAATAAAGGGCTCTTTGATAGAATTAAACCAGTGTTATTTGTTGGCCATCCGAAGGCTGCCTGTTACCACAGACACCACAGAACACCACCATTAGTTATATGATGTGCAGCAATACAGATTGCATTGATTTGCAGTTTGGTGACTGCAAAGCAGCTATCACTGTTTGGATGGCTGAGCGCTGCACCAACACAAATACAAGACTGACTGCTAGAGTCAGGGCTTGCCAGCATAAATGTGACATGAATCTTTCATAATCCTCATCACGTTCAAGAAACCCTACAAGAAATTATGCCCAGTTGCTTCCTGCCAATGCCAGTGTCCCTGTTCTAATGGGATACTGGGTTTTTTTAAGTATTGCAAGGTCAGTCATAAGGCTCTTAGGCATGTGTGTGTCCGGCAGGGGCAACAAATGAAAGTAACTCCAAGGACAAAAAGATCTGATTTTTAAGCGGAGAGACTATTTCTACTAAGCAGGAACAATAACTGAAAGAAGCAGACTAGGAACTGAAATGACACCATCCCTTGCTGCTTTTGGTATTTTGATGTTGCCACCATTGCAGCAGTCAACAGTGAAACACCACCTGGATGGGAAAGCGCTTGGTCACACAGTGACCCTCTGATCAAATACAATGCAAAGTGCGGCTCCTGGGATTTCCAACTTTTATAAGCCATATAGAAGAAGCATTGTTATAGAAAACTTGCCAAATCTATAGGGCCTTTTAAATTCTCAAATAAGAAGCCTAAGAAATTTATGACTGTGTTGCTAGATGTGGAGGCCAAGTAAACTCACAGTGTTGATCTTAGTTGTGTTTAAATTTCTCCTGCCTTCTGGCACTTCGAGCCGTAGTGGAAAGAAATCGTTTACTCCTAGCAGCACTAAGCATTTGGAAACACAGGGGTACCATGGAAGAGCATTATGAACATAAATTATGTCACACAAGTGGTCCCAGGACTGGTGGTGGGTACATTTCCTCTCAGATGCTGCAGATCTGTAGTGACATGGGTGGGCACAGAAAACAAACAGCCTCTGAATGAAATGTGGGGCCAACCCCCAGTTTACCAGCTTTCCACATCAGGCTGCATTCACTTAAAACGCTGTTGCAAGCCAACAAATAAACAGAAAGCTTGAGCTTCCAAACCTTGTAGTTCCTTCCTGAAAACATGATTGCCTTTGTTAGATGATTGGTATTTAAAGGCATTCTTTGTTTATCTGTATATACAAGTGCATTTTATATGTGGTTAAATTTGGGACGGAATGCAGCATGTGGGCTTTCTCTTCCTGTGCTTTTAATTGCTCTGCAAGTTTCACGTTTAGGAAAGAATCTAGCCAGCTTGGCACCCCGTTAGGAATCAGATCTCACCGAGTGCTCGCAGAGCCCCTGGCGCAGGTCAGCAGAGCTGCAAGGGTGCAGGACCCTCTCTGGGGCATCATGTGCTGGGTGGAACCTCTCAGAGCAGAATAGAAGTCATCCGTCTCCCTTGGAAAGGTTTTGGTTAGAAGAAGCTTATTTTTCATTCCTTTACGCAGCATTTAATTTTAAACGTAGGGTAAAGACTGTCAAAAAGTCCCAACTACTACTGTGTGTAAGAACAGCAGCCAGATGATCTGTCATGTGGAAGATTACCTTGATTTAATCCAAGACAAAATGCAGTATGTTGAACCCAGAGACAAATGAAGCACTTATCTGAAAAGTAAGTTTAATGAAAAAATTATGTGATATATACATGTTCTTCTGGTGAAGCTTATTAGTAAGATTTCCCTGTAGAAAGTTTCCTTCTTGTTTTTATGAACACTCAACTTTATCACCTTCTTCCCTTTCATTTCCATTTTCTTTTCACTTATGAAATGTTTGGATCTTTTGAAGAAGAAAGACTTAGTAAAGATTAGGGAGAGAAAGAATGAAAATGCATGCCTGCCTGTGTACCTTCCCTATACAGGGAAGAGAGCTTGTACTTGTCATCCATGAGTTACAGAGATCAGCAAGACTGTATGCTACAGGAGACACTTATTAAGAAAAATGTGTTAGACAAAAATAGTATAAAAATCATTGTAGGTTTTGATTGCTTAAATCTGGCCTAGATCTTTAGTAAAGTGTGATTAATTTACCTGTGTTTCTAAGCCATCTCTTAAAATTGTTATAAATCATACTACATTTCCAAGAATGAAAGTAGTGAAAACATTTATTTCCATGCAATCAGGATTTTTTTTTCCTTTTTTTTTTCATTAATTTTCTTTTTTATGCTCCCACAAAAAAAATATCTATTTTATCTTGAAAAGGCATGCTTATCTTTCCTCATTACTAACTCTTGTTCTTGTACTACGCACAAGACCTCAGTAATAAAATCTAACACAAGAAAAATGCTCTTTATTCTCTGACCAAAATTTCATGTTATTCTCTCCAGAAAAGACTCAATGCTAAAGTTTTATTTTTTAATGAAATGAGATCTAGTGTTTTTCTTTGTTTTAGTAGAGTATGCCAAAAATCTTCAGTAACATGGATTGTTATTACTAGTTTATCCCATTTCTGAGAATCAGTTTATTAAAATACATGATTATGGTTAGGCAGAATCACAGATACCTTTTATTTGATATCAAGATTGAATAATCTTTCTGCAAGTTCTCTGCATGTATCCTCTGAACAAGAATATGATGCCTGCAAAAATAGGCTAGTGAGGAAAGAAAAGGGTTTGGTGAGGCTGTGTTTATTGTTCAATAAATCACAGTCACTATAAGTGACCTGCTGACTTCAAGTTCTTTAGGTCAAGGAACCCTTTGCTATTCTGCAACTTCACCTCTTTGCTGAGCCTCTTAATCAAAAGTGTAAAGCCAGAAAGAACATCAAACAATCAAGAGCTGGATGATTGGATTGGTTATTTTGAATGACTACAGCTATGGTTGTGACAGATTTGGGGATCGATTGCTTTGTCTCAGCCTCACTAAGTAGGTTGAGCATTTTGTGAAAAACAGCCCCCCTCCCCCCACAAAAAAAAATTTAAATGAAGCCATCGCTCCAAGATACTTTGACAGATGATAATTTATTTACTACATATGTAAAAGCTGCAGGGATTAAAAAAAAATTTCCAGTATAGTGACACCTCTGCATTGCCCTAACTTAAGTGAATGATAATTTTTAATGGCTTTACTATATTAACATATATTTGGTGTGCTATTTTATTAAGGCTTTTCTCCTAATTTAGCCTGGTAATTTTGTATTGTTTCTTGTGATTTCACCTGTGCTGTTAATGACATGTTCAAAGGTGAGAGGGATACAAATCAAATTATAGCACAAAGAAGTGAAGATTAACCATATGTAAACAGTGATGCAGATTCCTTTTCTCTTCTGCAACTTCTGAAATGTGTGGTTTCAGTGATGGTAAACATCACAGCAGAAAGCAAGAATTGGGCAGATAAAACTAAAACCAACATCTGCGTCATTACCATGGGGCTGCTTAACTTGTTTCTAGTTAATGAGCTAATAATAGAAAGGAGGCTATGCTGTCCTTTACTGTGATGGAAGCAGATTTGGGAACTTTTACATCTGAAGGCAATCTAGAAGCATATTGAAATAGCCACGAGCCTGCCATGGGATTTTGTGGGCAAAGAGCCCTTGTACTTAGGCTGGGGCAGAAAAGGACCTAACCAGCAATCTTACTCAGCACAAGAAAATCCTAAACCAGAAAGACTGGCAAACCAAACAGAGGGAAGAAAAAAGCTACACATGGCTTAAAATTCTTCCACAATCTAAAGTATGACTTGTTAATATATATAATAAACCGTACAATGCAGTACCTTCATTAGGACTTGACTTGGGGTGAATTAAGACCATATGACCATGCAAGCCTGAAAGAGATAGATGATATTTGCAGCCACAGTAAAAAGTAAAACAATAATTTAAAAATCAGATTTGTTACTAAGAAAATTACAAAGAAGAACCAACCATTACACACTATGGAGAGACATGATTTGTAATTAGATCTAGACAGGAAGCATCTCTCAGAATACTTTTTGGATGAAAAGGAGCTCTTGAAGAAGAGGAATCATGCACAAAGCAGTACATTTTATGGAGACATTTTAATTTTTTTTTTTCGTAAAATTTATGGAAGTAATATCTTTTTTTTTTTTTTCCCCCACTTCCAGCAATTCCTCTACTTTTCTAGAGAGTAAATTCTGGGAGGGAAAAATGAAAAACAATCTGAAGAATCTTTATTGAAAATGTGCACTTGGAAGAAGACCTTTCTCTAACAGCTCTACTATTAGCATCAAGCAAAGAAAAACTAGTAAGTTGGAAGGCAGGTACAATATCCTTCTAAATTTTCTTCACAGATTAAACTTCCCAGATCTTCCTTCCCATTAAAGAACAGTGCAGCCCCCTTTCTATCATTAGCTCATTAAATAAAAACAAGTTAAACAACCTGATGGTAATGAATCAGATACTGTTTTCAGTTGTATCTGCCTCCCTATTCATGGAACATATATCTTCATCATGTAAGCAATTTCAAAAACTGAGATGGGAGTTACATGGTGTTCTTATCACTGACTGATCAGACACTACTGCAGCATTTCATTGTGCAGAACTGTGGTACAGTATTACAGCAATATATTATCCCCTTCTTGAAGATCTTATGTGTAAGCAGAAGAAATTGGCTTTTTATGGTCTAAAGACAAAGAAGAGAAAGCAAAGAAAGACTCAAACACAGAAACATTACAAATATGGCTCAGTGCATATATTTACTTGTGCTCTTTTTTTTACTCGATAGAAAGTATTTTCTGTATGAAAATTTTAATTTGCTGGCTATCTAATTACCTTTTATGCCATGGGAAAAAAAAGAAAACAATTGCCCTGATAAAAGGCTAATAAAAAAAAAAATGCTAAATAGCTTCCAGAAAAATATTTGATCACTAGTAGTCTGTGTGCTGTAGGCCAAAATATTCTTGGCTCCCTAAAAAAAAAAATTCCAGGTTGAAGGCTCTGCATGACTATTATAGTTTGACTCACTCTACTGAGGCTGAGATTATAAAAAAAAAAAATGTATTTCTGTGACTTCTTGTGCCAATATAAACAAATACAAGTTCTTTCCTCAGTCATTTGCAAGCTTATTTGGAGAAACTCTAGAGATGAAGAGAATGATTGAATGCAGTAATGTCAGAGGGGAAGAGAAAAAGAAAAGTATAATATATGGAAATGATGAGAGCCAAGATGGGAAGGGGAGACGACTAAGGATTAGAAAAATTTTACATCCATGGGGAAGTACTAGTAAGACTCATCTGCTGTGGTTGGTGGAGAAGTCATCTGGGATAAAGCTAGAGTGATCCAGCTATGGCTACAAAGGATGGCCTAGGATTCACTACTATGGCTTTCCAGGACTGTGGGTGTCTCTCAAGTTACATTATCTGTAATAAAAGTAAAAATTGAAAAAAGAAATTAAGGCTTGTCAATGCAGTCTTCAAAGGTGAGACCTGCTGAGTTGAGTTGAGTGCAAAGATTTTGATCCCTTTTATGACAGACAGTAAGTTCCTCTTCTCTCCCCATGTCCTTGGTCTAATTCCAGTCATGTCTGGAGACTTAGGTCTTCTGCAGCATTAGTTTGTTGATGGCCAGCCTTACGTGAATGGGAAACCACCTGTGGTTGTGTCCAGCTCTCTGTGGTCATCTTAGCTGGTTTTATGCCTATGAAAATGATTCAGATTTAGAGAAAAGAAGCTACCTATGGCTACCTCTTGACTAGCTGGTCAGGGATCTACCTCAGGATGGCCAACAGGAAGTGCTGAGGGGAAAGACAAAACCCACATCCAGTGCACTGACTTGTACAGATCTTATTCTTAGGCATAATTATTGTGGTACGTTGGCTGGTGTATATTTCTATTTCACCAGACAAGTGGGTATGTTAAGCACGCTGCATTATTGGTCTAGTCCAAAATGCTATCAGATCCCCTGCAAACATGGAAGATGGGATTGACCAATTTTGCTGCCAAAATGTTTTGCTGACTGTCGTTTAGCAAGTAGGAAAAGAAGTGAGTCTGAGGATGGGAGAATGGACGTTCAGCACATGGAGGTTAGAGTGCAGCTCCCACATCTTTGTATCATCAGTTCAAGTATAGATTGGGTTTGTGGTGTTAGGAAGGCACTGGACTTGTTTTAACTGGCGGATGCTCAGTGGTGCCAAGGAAACTACCTAAGTAGTGTGTGCATTGACATGCAAGCTACTGATCTCAATATATTTGTTTGGGAGCAAGTGCCCACTTTATTTGGATAAAAATACCCCAACAACCAAACAACTAAATTGATGCTGTCTTGCTCTGCTGGTCTCTTGTACTTTAATACTGGATTGATTCTTCCCCATATCTCAGTGAACACATACAGGGACAGAAGTAAGAAGGCAGCAAACTACTAGCCCTCAGCCCAGCTAAAGAAGTTCAGTAAATGAATTAAAAGAAAAATATCAGCAGACCTGAGCCTCACCCCTTCTAAATCATGCACCCGAAGAATTTCAAGAAGGTGGACCCCAGGACACTTTTATTCCGTAGATTGGGCCATCAGCCAAAAGAGTTCTCCACCCGCCACCCCCTTTAGACATTTGTGTCTCATTAGCTCATGACAGATTACGTGGGTTTGGCAATATAATCTCATACAGCGTGACTCAATACAATTTCTTGTTATAAAGAATTTTCCTTGGATGTATAGAAGCTTGCCTCGAATGATTGACTATCCCTGCTACTTGCAAACCAGCAGGCAGTCTGCTGGCCAATTTACCTGAGTATTTTCTCAAGTACAGTAGTTTTGCACAATTATTCTACCGTGGTGGTTCTGGTGCTTATGTAAAAGGTCATATAACATGAAAAATGACAGAAACTGACATATTTTTCTCATACTCAAGTGGTATTTTTTCAAGTGGAACAAGGGGTGACTCAGTGAACTAATCGCTGCTCTTTGACATACACAATGGCAGTGAAATAATGTTAAAAAAGGCACTGAAGGTCCCTCGCAGTGGAGCATGGCTAGTGCTTTTAGCTTTGGTTTTAGAATGATTTTTAAAAAAATGAGCTCAGACATCACATCAACCAGAGTTTTGAAATTCTGTCTTAGTCCACTAGATGGTGATCCTTGTAAATCAGGATTCAGGCAACTAAACAAGACTCAGGCCATTAACCGTAAAAAACCTTGCACTCTAGTATGCAGAATAGAAAAATTTGATTACAATATGACACAATTTGCATCACAGACGTATACAAAGAAACTCCAAAACATGGCTGAGAAATTGTTTGAGCATATGACTGCACTGTGCCCTCAGCGTTTTGTCAATAGGAGGATTGGGACCCAGTCACCAAGAAGACTGAACTTGATCTCACTCCTTTCTCATTGCAAATTAGTTTGCAGCATTGGAGCTGCAAACCCCTTTTGGAAGCTCATAAGCAAGGCAATACGATTATTTGAGTTTGCCTTAAGCTCACACTCACTCAAGCATATTTGGTTTTCTGCATAGCATGCACAAAATTCCATACGTAACTTTAACATAAAACAAAGGCTTAGAGTACGGTAATAGAAATGTTTTATTAATCAAATATATTTACATTTCTTCGTCTTCTTTTTAAATGTGTGCCTGTTATTTTCATTTAACACAATGTAATCTTTACAGTTGATATCACAAGAATACAGCTACATGCATGACTTAATTGGTCCTTTGCAGTAAAAAAGATGCAATTTTATGAATTTTAAAAAATGTGAGCAAGCTGTTTACCTTTCTAATTACAGTGTCATTTTTTATTACAACAGAGGACCCCTTCAGCATACTCTACATCTATTGGGTGGATTTATGCACTTTTTCAGATTGGCTTGATGATGTCAAAACTTCCAAAATCTTGACAAAAGATAAAAAAAAGACTTCATGCAGTCCCAGAATATTTTATTTTCTGGAATTATATCCACAGAAAGGACTTGGATGGAACAGAAGAGAGCTCTAATTGTGATTTTAAAAAAAAAATCATAGCAATTGATGACTCTTAAAAGCAATGAGGACTTACTTTTGGACTTTCACCTATTTATTCATCTGAAATCACATCATTTTGTCAGCTATAAGACAGCATCACATAACATAATGGCACCATACAAATAATAAATAGTAATTAAAAGGAGAGGTGATGTTACCAAAAGAAAAGACATACACATCATTGCTTGCAAGTTTCTAGCATGTAATGTGCTGTAATTATTACACTATTCTCAACTCAGCTTTTTTTCATGGGAAGACAAATTGTATTAAAAAGATTGCACCTGGGGTCTATAACTGCAGGTTCAAAAAGGACCTAATGTCTTTCTGAAAGGAATAACTCTATGAATGTATAAAATGTAGTTCCACACTGAAAAAAAAAAAAAAAAAGTCAGAACCAGGCACAATTTTCAAATATGACTTCCAACATGTCCAGGGTTGGACAAAAAAATTTAAAAAACCAAGCTTGTATTTATTTACCAGACTACAAAACAGAGATGCCAAGTGCTTCAGAAATTCTGAAATGGCAGGCACACAATCACTACATTTAAAGATAATTGTACTACACTTACTGCTTCAGTTTACTGTGTGCAAACACATACTGTATTCATAATAGACCTAAATGTATGATTGTTCTGTCAATACATGAACAGAAACTCACTCAGAATTTGGGAAGTGCAGGCAGGAACTAGATTCAGCTTAGTCCAAACCTAGGATGTATTTTAGCTTGTCCATGTTGGTTTTACACTGTAACAGAATGCCAAATGCTGCACTCGAGAAAAACCCGCTATGAAATCATGGGTTTTCACTGAACTGCTTTTACATGCTGCCAAATCCATTGTGAAAGTGCCATGTATAAATTAATACAATAACTGAAATTGTGTTTAGGCATCTGGCACAACATAGAGATTTACACAAGAAAGAATTATTTGGAAGAAAAAAGTAAGTTCTGCAGAAATCCTACTCTGGTGCATTTTTTTAAAAAAATCCAGTAAAATGTTTAAATAATTGATCTTTACTTCACACCCATTCAGGAGAATATTTAGATAGATGTTCAACTAAAAACATATGAGTAAGCCTATCTATATTCAGCAGGGAACTTGCAATATCTGTAAACATGCTTTCATGCTATTTGCATTCTAGGATTCAAACATAAATCCCTTTCTGTGAGAGGCTGAGTGCTCTGCACTACCACTAACCATGTCCCTGAACAGGAGAGTACAGTCAGATAGTGCAACAGCACAAGTCTGTGATCTAACAAATAGCTCACATTTGCTTTTCAGAGCATGACATATCTCTTTTCCCACTTACTCCATTTACAAATTTCTGCTCTTTTTTTTTGTTATTGTTGTTTGTGAGAATATCTATTTGCTTGCAGAAATGATCTACAGCTGCTGTTCAAATGTTAACTAAAAGCTGGTGCCCCATCAAGATGTTGCTTTACATTAAGTCTCTTAAATAAGGGAAGGTGTGAACTACCAAGCTTGAGGGCCTGGGGGCTTTAGGATCAGATTTTGTTTTTTTCTGTTTGATCAGCCTTGCTAGGAACAAAACAATGTTCACATGGTCACCTTTAAGTTACAATTCTTCCTACCCAGCTTCCCATGCTTCTTTGAACCTAAAAAACAAACAAACAAACAAACACATTTATATAGTAGCTAAAAATCTCTCATAGCTTGGAGGATAAAATCAGGCAAGTGACGACAGAATTGTTCACTCCCTGTATCTGCACTGAGAAACAGAGTTGAAAAACTCACAGGGCCAAAGCCTCTTTATGACTTAATCTGGTACTTGCTAGAACAATGATAAAAAAAACCTTTTTTTCCACAATGTTTTACATTTTTAATGGCCAAACACAAATACAGTAATTCCTGAAGTAATTCCCTGCAAAGCTTTGGAAACTCCAGATTCTGCAGTGTAGTTTCTGCAATGATATAAACAAACATCCTCAAGTAAGGATGTCTTAGCTTTTAAATTCTTTTAAAATGTATTTGAATTTTACTATACGCTCTTTTTCTGCTTGAGCTCTTTGCAGAATTCACAAATGGTCTGAATCTGTTACTCAATTTGTAGCTGATTCTGTCTAGCCCTTTTCAGAATTGGATACTTAATTCTCTACATATTTAAAATCATCCCCATAAATGTTTTTAAAATATTTAATATAATCAACTGAGCCCTTATGAGCCACTGAGCACTTCAGTTTTGGTGCAAAACTGAATGAATCTGTTTTAATCCCCATAAACTCCACAAATTTGTTTTGCAGTTTTACCTTATGATATAGCATGACCTCAGAACTGTTTAGGTTTTGCTGCTTCTTGTTGTTAGATTTTTTTTTTTTTTTAATATTTTTATCAAACTACAGCTCTAGCATTAAGACAACCAA